>JALLAP010000391.1:0-13608 GCA_036939355.1 Thalassiosira profunda | reverse complement strand
ACGGCAATGCAGACACCTCTCGAAGCTCACGATAGCCACTCTCCCAGCTCAAGTTCAATGCATGCGACAGCAAATGCAGTGCGCTTTCCTCAGGCTCCGGAACTGCGCACTCTTCCAAAAGCTCAATCGATAACCGCAAGGCATCGTAGATTGCAATCCCGGGGGGTATCCGTTGCGGCAATGTCGCAATCGCATTTGATGTCTCGTTGGCGTTTTGCCCGGAGGCGTATGAGTTGTGTATTGAGGTGAGATGCCGCGCGTATGCTGGATTGTATTTGGATCTCGGCGATGAGTGCGATTGTCCATTACACGTCGAGGCAAATGCATAGTGGTGAGACGTCGAAAGCGCCCGATGCGGTCGCAGTCGTTGCAATTTGCAAGTAGATCGGCTCATGATGCGGCGCCTCCAACCGATTTGCCACGCCTTTGCTGCCTTCGTACACGAGCCCATCACTGACATCGAGATTAGGAGAACGTGGCGCAGGAAAGATTGGGGATTGGATTGGATGCGCGTTGTAGCCTCTATTCGAGCGGGAGAGTGCATGATTCGGCCTTGGGTGTTGGTGGCGTGGTGGTGGAGCTGACATGTGGTGTGGAGATGTTGCAGTTGCTCTGCAAGTGTCTCATTCGATCGTTACCAAGTTAGTACGCTTTAAACGCGACGATACATTAAGTGACACTTTGGGGCAGGTCGTTGCACCTTGCACCTTTCCAGAGTTGGCCATCAACCATCATCTCAACGTCTCGACGCTCCTGCCCGAGTCCCGGCCCCACCCGCATCGGCGGGCCGTAAGAACGAGCACGTTCCTTCTCTATCGGGGGACGGCAGATAGTGTGGACGCAAATCGCCATGATTCCAAACCGATCCATTTTGAGCGCGAGCAGAGCAGCGGCGACATCGGCGCTGCGCCTGTTCTCGAGCAGGGAAGGGCCGCGCCCGATCTTCGTCGCGGCCACCAAGCAGCACGTCGGCAAAACCACCACATCCCTCGCCCTCATGAGCGGGTTGCAAAAGCGATTCCCGAAAGTGGGCTTTATCAAGCCCGTTGGCCAGCAGCATGTGACGGTGAGTGAATTGAGTGAATGTCTTGGTTTCGTTACAACACAGCTTGCTCACGCCTGCCCTCGCTCGTTGATTATGGTATCTGGAAAGGTCTACTCCCCCTCTCTGGATGAGGACATTCGTGTGGACAAGGACATTTGCCTGCTGAAGGAGCAGTTTCACCTCGATCACATCGACTACAAGGCAATGAGCCCGGTGATCATCCCACGAGGGTACACCAAAAAGTACATTGAGGGGGAGATCTCGTACGATGAACAACTGGAGCAGATCAATACTGCCTTCGGGGAGGTATCGGGCGCGAGCGATGTTGTGTTGCTCGAGGGGACGGGGCACTGCGCCGTTGGATCAATTGTGAACGTTAACAACGCAAAGGTGGCGAGCATGTTGGGGGCGTCGATGCTGCTGATTGCAAACGGAGGACTGGGTTCGGCCTTTGACGAGCTCGAGCTCAACCGCGTCCTCTGCGAGAAGCACGATGTTCCCATTGCTGGCGTGGTCATCAACAAAGTCCTGCCCGACAAATACGAGCAAACAAAACACTACATGTCGAAAGCTTTGATGGATACGTGGGGCATCCCGTTGATCGGCTGCATCCCGGACCGTCCGTTCCTGGGATGCCCGGCACTTGCCGATCTGGAGAGACTATTCCACACGGAGTTGGTTTGCGGGGCGACGCATCGATTTCGCCATTACAGCGTGAAAGACATGAACTTGGTCACAACCAGCTTGACCCGCTTCCTCGAGAACATTCGGAGCAAGCTCCCTCGAACGTTGTACATTTGTCACGTCACGAGGGATGACATTATTCTAGGATTCATGGCTGAGTATCAAAGGAATCGGAGGGAAGAAGAACGCCCATTCGAGGCAGCGCTGTTGGTGTGTGGACGAAAGGACAAATACCAGATGGCTGACGAAGTCCGCGACATGTTTGAAGGGCTGGAAGGGGCGCCAGTAATGGTGATTGGGTACAGCACGCACCAGGCGATGCAGATGATCCACGATTACACGCCCAAGCTGAACATTGACGACAAGAATAGAGTGAGGAAGGCTGTGGAGCATTACGAGCCGTACATTGACTTCGATCAACTCCTCGAAAGAGCGTCTTTGACAGNTGAGGAAGGCTGTGGAACATTACGAGCCGTACATTGACTTCGATCAACTCCTCGAAAGAGCGTCTTTGACAGAATGAGTGGAGGGATGGATTGCATTCAGGTCTGTGGTGTAGAATGTGTCGGTGTTGGCAGGTTGGCATCATCAAGATGAAGTGGCGTGTCCAGTGAACTTAACATTTGCATTAGCGTTGCAATCAACGGAGATGTAGAAGCCGGTAATCAACCGCCTTCTCCCACCTTTTTGATTGCCAGTGTTTCATCACCACCCGTGCTCTCCAAGGCCGAGAGGAACTTGCGCACTTCCGGCCTGCTGCGGAATTTGAGCCCAAGCTTTGGGCTGTACCAAAACGTGTCGGAAGTCTTGGCTGAAGCAGCGTTGACACGAGGCACTGTGCGGGTCGTCCAGCCCTCGGGAAACCCTTCTGCCGGTGCCGGATCCACACCCAACTCTCTTTTACTGGCACTGGCAGGCTTTACGACGCCACTTTTCGCTTTCGGCGTTCCCTTCGCCTTGTTCGCGTTTCGTTTGAGCCTGCGTTGCTCCACCTCATAGTCCAGTGTTGCAATCTTGGCGTTCTCCTCACTTATATGATCATCGCCTTGATAGGCAAACGCCACGGGGAACGATTCTATTTCTTCGTCGGTGAATTCGGAGACCGGCATCGCCTCGAGAATCAGAGGCTCAACCATTGCTGGTGAAGACTGAGCCACCCGCTTTTTTGGAGGTGCCGGCGCNCGCCTCGAGAATCAGAGGCTCAACCATTGCTGGTGAAGACTGAGCCACCCGCTTTTTTGGAGGTGCCGGCGCACGTACCTCAGCCCGTTTGCCAAACAATCCTCCCAGCGATTGGCCCAATGCCTCTTGCAATTCGCCGAGCACGTAGTAAGAATCCCCGCCATGAGTTGTGGCCTTGCGTGATTGTGAGAGCGCTGATTCCACGATCGACAGCAATTTCTCCTTGGCAGCGGATTCTCTTACAACTGGCTGTCCATTCTTTTTGGCACACGAGATGTGGGCGCGAAAAGAACGCCGCGAAGATGTGCCCGGAAAGAGGAGAAGCGCCTGGCTTTTGATGGCACCCTTTCCGCACACCTCGCAAACCGACTCCTTCGCCTTCTCTGATGACCGCCCATTGGTACCAGCAGGTGTTTCTCGAGCCTTCTTTGCTCCAGAGGGCTGTGCTGGTTGTCCCTTCGACTTCTCCTCGTGTGGTCTTTTGCTTCCAGCGGCCGTGGTCTTTTTCTTTCTCTTCTTTTTCACCGACAATGTAGGCGGTCCAACGTCCCTTCCCTTGAGCGAGCTCGACAGCTCTTCCCAGTGGCTTAGATGAACTCGCTCTTTGACGAAGAAATCGGAAGGATTCGACGCAAAGAGTTTCCTTGCCTCTGTGTTCAGTGACTTCAGATTGTCCTCTTTCAGAGGTGGAGCTTTCACATCATCGAAATTGAAAGGCCCGACCAACCGAGTCTCTGTATCCAAGAGATTGATCTCGTCTGCCCAGACCGTCACTTTATCAAAGTCGGGGTGGTACTCCCAAACCAGCCTTTCTTCCCCCTCGCTGCAGGTGCTCCCAGGCGACGAAGGGCCAGTGCGGTTTGGCTGCGTCAAATCCAACAGTCGCCTCTGAATGGCCCGCTTGCTGTTGGGGTTGATTTCCTTTGCCTTCCCGACAATCATATCGCCCTTCTTGTCGTAGTGATACTCGTGCCATTCCGCCCAGTATCGAGACTCGCTGTCAAGGCGAGGCTTCATGTCCGCGGCGCGCACGTTGTTCTCCATTGGGTTGCCTAACAGCAGTATCCCTTGGTCTAGAATGGATGTAAACGATGAGCTGGAAAACCGAAAGGCAGAGCATGCATCCCATCCCATTCACTCACCATAGCTGGCCTTCGTGTAGAACTCCACATAATAAATACCGGTCTTTTGACAGTCCTTGGTGGAATCCAGCTCTCGACATGTGGCCAGGTCCACTCTGACCAGATACCACTGCTCTTTCGCCTTACCAGACTGCTTCCCCTTATCAACGGCGGGATCCTGATGGTGGGAATAGGCGATGAAGAACAGCTTGTCGCGGCTCGTCTTGATTTGCCGGTACAATTCCTGAGCCTCCCCAGCCTTCTTGCGAGCTGCGTTTGAGGTCGATTTCCCATCTTGTTTGGCAGCGGCGGGCTTTGGCGCCGGAGTCCTCGCACGTTGGCTCTTCCTGACGGAAGGATCAACATTCATCGCGGTGGGATCTGCGCTCTTTTTCTGCGGCACTGCCGCAGCTGTACCGGTGGATGTGGACTTGCCTGCCCCCACTTGCACTTTCTGGTCTGCATTCACAGCAAGCGAGGGCCCAGCTGCCGCGCTCCGGTTCTTGGACCCCGGGGGGCGACCGCGTCCGCGCTTCTTGTGAGTGGGTGCGTCTTCTTCCAATTCGACGTCACTGCTTCTTTCGGGCAAATATGCATCCTTCACCGAGGTTTTGGCAACGTCCAT
Organism: Thalassiosira profunda; assembly: GCA_036939355.1. Lineage (NCBI taxonomy): Eukaryota > Bacillariophyta > Thalassiosirophyceae > Thalassiosirales > Thalassiosiraceae > Thalassiosira > Thalassiosira profunda. Next base: position 8,951 of record JALLAP010000391.1, on the reverse strand, counting down.
TATTGATGGCTCCTCTTCCACTGATGATGTTGATGGCTTCTTCTCGTCGCCGCCACCCGTCTCTTTGGCTCCGCCTCCGCCATCAAGGCGCATTTCCTTCTTACTGGTCTGCCCCTCATCACACCCATCACCTCCAATTGCAAAATTTATCAAGGGAGGATTCTGATCAATTATTGTTGACAGGTCGAGAACATCGACAGCGGCGTTGGCAGCGACGTCAACACCTGCAGCCGTCTCCTTCGGAGGGTCGTCGTTGGCACTATCCTGAGACATCACGATAAAAACGGTCCGCGGCTGCGAGATGCACCAGATCCAGATATATTATATGAGCGTCAATCAGCAGCGCACCGCGGGGAGATTATCAAGGAGGGAGTGGAGGCGGCCTCTACCCAAGGCCAAAGGAGGCCGGCAGCCTAGCTATAGCCGGCAGGGACGCGCGGAAGCAAGGGGGGGCGCGGGCCGCGGGCGGCGGGGCGGGCGACTTGCAAAAGAGCAACATTTGTGGCGGCGGACGGCCGACTTACTTTTTGCTTTGCAACACCCGCCCCGCCACCCGCCCACGCCCCACGCCCTCGCAGGTATGTATCACATAATTTCACCATCCATCACCATGTCCGCCAACCGCTGGGATCCCAAGGCGAAGAAGCCGCCCAAGGGCTTCAATTACCTCGCCCCGGTCCTCTCGGCCCTGGAAAACGAATTGCGTGACAAGGTCCGCGAATCCAACGCCGGCAAACGCAACACCGAGTCCATGTGGCCCGTCCACCAGATCAACTGGCAGCGCTCCCGCTACGTCTACGACATGTACTACACCCACAAGAAGATCAGCAAGAAGGTGTACGACTACTGCATCAAGAACAAGCTGGTCGACGCCGCGCTCATCGCCAAGTGGAAAAAGACGGGGTACGAGCGCCTCTGCTCGACGTACGTGATCAACTCCAACAACTACAAATTCGGAACCACGAGCATTTGCCGGGTGCCCCTCAAGGATCGATCGCCGGAGCAGCGGACCGCGCAGGATCCCACCACGGGTTGCCGGGGGTGTGCATCCGGGGTAGGCCAGCCGCGGAACATCTTTGGGAACAAGTACGGGCAGAACTTGGCGGCGGTGCAGATTGCGCGGGAGGCGCGGATGGAGGAGTTGGAGCGGAAACGGCAGCGGGAGGAGGAAGAGGAGGAGGCGCGGGCGGCCGCGGTGGCGGAGCGAGGGGGGGAGGGGGACAGCGAGACGGACGACGATTCGGACGACGATTACGGGCCGACGCCGGCCGCAGGGGTGTGGGCCGGGGGGAGCAAGCTCGAGGAAGAGAGCGAGCGGCTGGCGAAGGAGGGCGATGGCGGGGGAGAGGAGGAGGGCGGCGACACCCAGCCACCGTCCGCCAAGAAGTTGAAGACATGAGGGAGGATCCAAAGAGGAGATTTGCCCCATTTTAGAGGTGGAAAAGAAAGTGGCCTGGTGCATCGAGTTGCGCTCCAGAGGAATGAATTGCAGCAATTTTTCCCTTTTGCCACTCCTTAGTTACGCCAAAGGTTGGAGCTAGTTTGCGCTCAAAAGGGCCAGCAGCACGTCGTCCTGATGTGTAAGATGAATTGATTGGGTGTAATTTCTTACCCCCCTCAAATAACTACTGATGCTCGAAGGAAGAACGGCCCCATCCCTTTCCGCACGAGACCCCCCCAATCAGGGTTCATAATCAGAATCGAATGGCCCCCCAGCATTCCTTTTAGATAGCAGGGGACAAGCCCGGCATGCACCATCAACCTTTTTTCCGTTCCCCAAATAATGTGCGGTTATGTTGTTGCCAACCGCTCCAGGCTCTCAAACTGAATGATCGAATTCCCCCGAATCACGACGGTGCCGATGTTGCCCCCCGCCCCTGTCGCCTTCTCGTCCACCGCGTCCTCCAGCACCACGTTCAGGAAGGCGTCGTAGCCGCGGAGGGTGCCGACCACCTTGCGGCTGCCGTTCAGGGACAGCCGCAGCTTTTTGTCCTATAATATTATTTGAGAAAGTAGGAGGGATGATGCGTGAGAGAAGGCAGACATCGAAAGTGTGCCCATCACAGACAACGACAACCAAACGCCCTTCAAATCAACGGCATCGCCCCGCCCCAATCAGCCTACTGCAACTCACCATAAATCTCTTCAGATCGGGGCCTTTTTGGTGCTTCGACGACATGATTGCGAGGTACTCAGGCAAATGAAGAGCGGTGGCGAGCGCGACCGGGAGGCGGTAGGGGGCGTAGGGTATGTCGATGTCGGCGTCTCCAACTTGTGACTGTGCTTGTGCGCTCTTGTGCGGTGTGGCTAGAGGGACCTGTCGACTGAGCATTTTGGAAGGGCCCATTAGTAGAAACGATAGAGGTACCTTTGTACCCTGAGCCCTGAGCACTGCTTAGTTGACAGGTCTCAGAGAGAGCCGCACTCCCACCGCCCGCCAGCCGCCAGCCGCCAGCCGGAGCTGCTGAGCTGCTCACTGCCCACCTCCGTGGCGGCCGCGGACGCGGGTAACCGCTACCCGAGGAGGCGCCTATCTCTCGACCGAAATTTCTCGCGCAAATCGGCCGCGTGTGCACACAAATAGCAGTCATGTCGATCCTCCTCGAGACGACGTTCGGGGACGTCGTGGTCGACCTGGACGTCGAGGGCTCCCCCGCCCTTTGCAAAAATGTCCTCAAGCTCGCCAAGGCGCGGTATTACACCAACACTCTGGTACACGGCGTCGTGCCCGGGAGGTATTGCCAGATGGGCGGTGAGTGCAATAATGTGCACGTGATGTGTCTGAAGTTTGCAGATCGTGCTCACTGCTCACCGTTGTCGTTCACTTGGCGGATGAACTTTCTGCTGCATGGGTTGATTAGACCCGCGGGGCGACGGTGAGGGCGGCTGTTCCATTTACGGTCTCATTGACTCCTATCAATCTTCGTCGGGCAATGGCAGCAGTGCCGCGCAACGGCGGCCCCCGGACGTCACCCAAAGCCAGCGTCGGTTCCTGCAGAGCCACGGACGTCTCTTGCCTCCGGAGGAATTGGACAAGAAGGGCGTCGTCGTCGCCATGGAAATTGGCCACATGGCACATACCATCGGCTCCCAGTTCCTGATCACGTTGAGCGACAACAACGGACTGAAGGATTCCGTATTGCTATCGGAGGGGCAGAAGAGTACCGATGGTGGAGAAGGGAAGAACACGCCGCGATACCTTTCGCTGGGGACCGTCGCCGAGGACTCGCAAAATATCCTGTCGAAGCTGAATCGCGCGTACTGCGACGACGACAACCGGCCCTTTGCCGACATTCGCATCCAGCGGGCGTTGGTGGTGCACGATCCGTTTGAGGATCCGCCGGGGATGGAGGAGTTGCTGCGATGGAGGGGAGTGAATAGAGGTGCAGAGGGGGGCGTTTCGGAGAGCGACATGAAGGAAGGATGTCTCCTCGCGCCGCAATCGCCCACCTACGACAAACCTCCCGAGGAGGCGGTCCCGGTGCGCATCCAGGCGGACGACACCACGTTGTACGCCAATGCGGGATGGGACGACAAGGAATACGAGGACGAAGACGAGGAGGACGAGGCGGCGCGGCAAAAGCGCATCGAACTTCAGGAGAAGCAGGAGGAGGAATGGCGGCAGCGCCAGGACACGAGCCGGGCGGTCATGCTCGAAATGCTCGGCGATCGTCCCGACGCCGAGATCCAGGCCCCGGAGGACGTGTTGTTCGTGTGCAAACTCAATCCACTGACCAACGACGAAGATCTGGAACTCATCTTCTCGCGGTTCGATCAACGCGCCAAGGCGGAGATCATCCGAGATCCCGAGACTGGCTCCAGTTTGCAGTACGCCTTCGTGGAGTTCACGTCGAAAGAGGCGTGCAATGAGGCCTATCTCAAGATGAACAATGCGTTGGTGGACGATCGACGAATCCGCGTGGACTTCTCGCAGTCCGTGGCAAACGTGTGGGATCGGTATCACAAGCAGTACCGGAGGGGCAATCGCGGCGGGATGGATCGCAATGTCGGCATGGGGAGGGGTGGAGACGGAGGAGGCCGAGGCTCGTTTGGAGGTGGGAGAGGGCGCGGGCGGGGACGGGGACGTGGTCGCGGAGGGAGATCAGACTACCGCCCCAATGCGCAGCGGGATCATCAAATGGCGTCTAGGCACAATGGGCATGGCAAAGAGCCTGACTTTGACAGCCGGAATGAGCGCCCGGAAAGGTCAAACGGCACTCAGCACCACCATCATTCATCGCACCGCAATGGTGGAATGAGAAATGAGAGGCAGGGAAGCAGGTCGAGAAGTCGGAGTAGGAGCGACAGTCGACACCGCGACCACCGCCCACGTCGGAGCAGGTCTCGCAGGGATGACTCGTCGGAAAACAGCCGGCGCCGAAATAAGCGCCGCAAAAAGCACAGACAGAGGGAGAGGAGGGCCTCCTCCTTGAGTCGAAGCCGCTCCCGATCTCGCGATCGGGAGCGACGAAAGAAAAAGAAGCATAAAAAGGCGAGGAGGGAATACTCCGATGAAGACGAGGAGGACAAAAGTGACAGGCGTGAGAGAAAGCACCGCTCGTCTAGAGATGAGGACAGACGTCGTCGGGGCCGCGACGAAAGATCTAGATCCAGGTGATAACTGCTGAAGAAGGAGGAAGATGGCATAGCCTACTTCACCAACTGATTGACACCATTCCATCGCCATCTCCCTTCGTCCCTTTGATTTCAATGGGCACTCGCAAGACTCGGCCTTCGCCTGCTTTGCCAATGGAGGGCTTGGCTACCACTTCCAACTCGCCAGGGTCGCCATTGACTGTAACGGCAGCTTTGTGCAACCCCTCGCTCTTTGGGATGTAGACGTAAATCGAGCCCTTCTTCTTGTAATCGTTCTTCAGGCGCACTTCCACATGACGGGCGCTCCAATCGAACGATACTACCTCGAAGCCGCAGCTAAAATGCAGGTCGCTGCCAATGTATTGCGGACGCGTCGGGTTGGCGGGCTTGATGTGGAATATCTCGGTCTCGTGGGGACTCAACTTCTTGATAAGCGGGCTGTTGTCGACGAGCGTCTGATGCGGTATCCACACATACTCGGATGCCCAGAACGAGAACACGTGAAAGCCATGGTCGCCCATCTCCCCGGGCGATGCACTTGCAGTAAGGGACCTGGCACTTCGAGGAGCTCCCGTGGCCACGAAATCTTCGATACTGTGCGACACGAGCGCAGAGAAGGACACGCTCAGCTTTGCTGGATGCTCGAGCCAGTTGCTGAGGCTGACCACTGTCCAGGATCCGAGGCCCTTTGAGACAGAGATACAGCTTCGCTCGCGACTGTATGGATCGACGCTGTTCGGTGGCGAGTAGCCTACCTCGCACTCAATTTTGGACGCCTGCTCTTGGAGGATTCTCCCAGGGTTCGTTGTCGCCCGGCTCTTGGAGCCGATGATATCAATCTCGTTTGGAGGCGCACTACTCCCCGATTGGGTTTTCTCGGAGCACCAGAGTCGCAAGATGGAAGGCATGCCGCCGTTGATGGTCGAGTGCAAATCCAATGGCACCGCCGTGTCGCCCGTCAAAGGGAAGATCCGTTTCGCGACGCTCAGTCTCGCCTCGCTCACTTTCTCCATATCGTCCGATAACAAAAACATGCCGCCCGTCATTGCAACTATTGAGGCGGCGCTGACCACTTCGTCGTCTGTGAGTTTTGTCGAATCGCCGAGGAGAATGCAGTCGGGATCGTTGTGCCACCATCGATGGCCCAGGGGCGCCCTGCTCATGGTATTGCGCAGCATGCCTCGCAGAGCTGGCAAAGTTCCGTTGTCCCAATGGGGCAGGGGAAACTCTGGAACGAATGTCGGCCCAGTATCGCAAGAGACTCTCATCCCATCGACAAATCCAACGGCCGATCCGATCGGGCAGCCACACCCGATGATGAACGTGTCACTGCCTGCCGCTGCACGGATGGTGCGCAGGCCCAAATACATGGCCTCTGCTCGGCTCATCGTCGGATCATACTTGCCATTGCCCTCGAGGCACGACGCGTAGAGGAAGTCGAGTTTAAGAACCTCGAAGCCCCATTCATCCACTGCTCGTTTGATCGTATCATACACGTGCTTTCTCACGGCCGGGTTCGTGGCATCCAATCCATAGAAGAACTGTGATGGAGGAAGGAATGTGAGATACTGACATGTTGCAACACGGCCGCAAGACTTCAAGTGCCGTCAACCTTACCTTTCCACAGTTGGCCGAGTTGGCGTAGCGGCCGTTGTCGTTGCGAATGATCCAGTCCGGGTGGGCCTTGGCCAAGTCGGACGATTTGTCGCACGCGAATGGTGCAAGCCAAACGCCAGGCGACATTCCCTTCGATCGGATGGCATCGGCGAGGACCCGCATCCCACCGTCTTTGACGAATTTGCCCGGCTTGAGGGAGGTCCAGTCGCCCCACGCCGTCATGTAGCCGTCGTCGATAAGGCAGACATTGAATCCTATTGAGCTCATTGACTTTTCCAGGATGTGAGCGTTCTTGGACAGCGAGTCATGGTCGATGTCGTCGTAATAGTGGTACCACGAGCACCACCCTGTTGTCAAGCCCTTCTCCATTGGGCGGGCGTCGTTGTGGTCTCCCGTGGCGTGAACATAGTACACCATGGCGTCTTCGTAACAATGGCTGTCGACGATTTGACAGTACGCCCAGTCACTCGTGATGCCTCGTTCGGCAACCACGCCCTCGTGGCAGGCAAAAAGACCAAAGTGGCACAGATCCTTGTCCAGCAGGACTGCACCATACTGTTGCCTCTGCGAGAGAAATCCAACGATCAGCGCAGGCCCACCTTCTTCGTCGAGTAGAATGCGCTCTTCGTCGTATGACGAAGTGGCGCCGTTAGAGCTGATGCACGCGTACATATCTGATTTGTAGAAGGCCGTTTCTTCGGTCAGTTCATCTTCGCCAGCTTCGTCGCCACCATCACCATGACTCTGAGTATTCATGTTTTCGTTCCAATGGTCCCCAACACCGTTGTCTCCGCAAACGGTATCTCCCGTCATCACCATCGCGCCGCGGTTGAACGCCGCGCTGAACACGTTGGGCATGGCGCTTTTGGGCTGCGGCTCTCCCTGCACGACGCTTCCCGAGAACGACCAGCTCTGGTATCCGTTGATGTAGACGTTGGTGGGCGCATCATAATCGTAGGAGGAAGTGGACGATGTCGAGCGGGTATTTTGCACATGCAGCGCCCCGTCCATTACCAAGAAGGAATCCAGCGCCACGTGTGGGTTGGGCGGGTGGTCCACTTTCCACAACAGGGGAGGGCACTTGTGTATCGCCTTGTCGTTTTGGGAACCGCCGTCGGTTTGGCATGGAATGGCAAACGTGAGGATGGCCCCCCAGCGCGTCGCGTTCTTTTGGTCGGCGTCCATTTCCTCCCCCTTTCCATCACTCCACGGAGGAGAGGGCAAGCTGTCCCACTCTTCCTGCTGCGGCAGTTCGTATCCATCATCATCCTGGTTTTTGCTTTTGCCTGTATCCACAATATCGTTATTCGTCGACAGTGTGCCAAACTTTGGACGAAGGTAGATTCGAAGAGCGTGGCAGTTCCCCACGCCCCTGATCCACACGCCGCTCTCATCCGACTCCGTGATGGCGGGCGAGGCGGTGACGGGCTCCATGCGCACAATATCTTCGACCGTGTAGTTGACCGTCACGCGATGGATCGGTTTGGGAGCGCCTGTGATGCCTCGCTTCAACCGTTTGTGCGCTGGACTCTTTCCCCCTCCCCCGCCCACACATTTCGCGCACCTGCCGCAGCTGCTCCCGTAGGTGCACGTCAGGCAGCTCCCCACGGACTTGTGCCAATACTCCCGCTTCTTGGAGATGTTGGTGTGCGACGGGTACGCCTCGTGGGCCGGTCGGTAGGTGACGGAGAGGAGTTTGGACGACGTGACGTTCCACTGCGACGGAGAGGAGTGCGACGCGTAGGTCCAACTCCACTGCCGATCTCCCTGAGTTGCGCTGGTGTCCGCCGCCGATGGTTTGTCATCACCAGGTGCCGACGCCACAGATACGTGATGCGGGCACAGCTCGGCGAGGTACCGCGAAGACGGAGAGGAGCCGTAATCGCCGGCGCTCTTGCCTTTGGGCAGCAACTGCACCCCCTCCTCGGAGATGTCACCATAATCGGCGTCGGCGCCGGATGATGCATTCTTGGTTGTGGCGCCGACGCTCCCAACAGAGGGGAGGTTTAGGCGGAACACCCACCCGAGATAGGGTTCAGCCGCCGCCATTATTGCCGCAGCAGCCGCCACGCCCGGGTGAGGGAGGGGGCGGGCGGGGAGGGCGACGCGGAGTGGCTGTGTGCGGGCTGTTCACCAAAAAAATCGAGGATTTAAAAAATGAAAGAAATTTGAAAGTGAAAGTGAAAATTTTAAAGGAGTTTGAAACTCGACAAACGTCCGTTGAATTGCGTAGGGACCTTGTGCCGGCAGCGGCGCGTCCGACGGAAGTGTTTCCTATAGAGGGAAGCGGTAGATGCTCCCGCTTCTCGCTGCTCCGAGTCTCGTCATCGCGAAGAGCAGGGAGTGCGAGACAGCCCGTTCGAACAGGATGCAACGCAGTGACGTTCTAAACGGGGACGACATCCCTTCCCTCCGCGGTTGGTTCGTGAAGGAGAAACAGGACGCACTCAAGCGCTCGCTCACCAGTCCCACCAATCGGCGCTGGTTCGCGCTAGAACGTTTGAGGGGCGATTCGTCGGAAGAATGGGCTTTGTGCTATTACAAGCGCTCGACGGCAGATGAGCGGTGTGGTTGGCTCTTCCTCACAGACGTGCGTTCTCTCAGCCAAGACGCGCCCGAACGATGGATCACAATCGAGCATCCCACGCGGACCCTGCGGATTCAGTCTCCCACACCGGCCCAACACCGCGTCTGGTTCAGCACGTTGAGCAAATGTTGCGTGAATGCAAGGAACGCGG
>JALLAP010000390.1:0-13340 GCA_036939355.1 Thalassiosira profunda | reverse complement strand
CTTTTGCTATGTAGAGATAAGTCATACAATATATTTTTAGTTCTGATACTTTTCTCTTACTTTATGTTTTGGGTTCTGGGTAGCTAGATAAAAGTTAGAGGGGAGAATTTGTCCTTAGCCTCCCAACTGGAAGATAAAGCTGAACTAAGTACCAGCCCCCCAGACGGTCCAGATTGTCAGTTAAGTACAATCTGGACCGGTCCAAGTTGTTTCAGTCCTAACAAAGTGGACCAAAAAAGGGTCCTAGTTTAGGGAAGCGGCGTTGAGGGTACGCGCATGTGCTGATCTCATGGCGAGTTGTAGCGCAAAAATATTTTCTTCTTGCTTTGTTGAGCCAGCAGTTGTTCCTCCGCGCAGCCCACTCTGCAGCCATTTTGAGCCACTCATAACATTTGTCTGTTGTTATCTAGCTCTCCACCTGAGTTGTCCAATCATGCTTGTGCCATCTCTAGAGCCAAATAGTCGCCACACAGTCCCCTTCAGTGGTGTCAACGGGTGGTCTCTCCAAGGCGCCCGCGATTCAGTGTTGGGCTGATGCCAAGCCGTGTGGCTGGCGTAGCTACGCAAATGACAAATGGACTCAAAACAAAGGCACCAACTTATTGCTCGAGCAAATCATCCAGCGCATCCTCATACATCTCGCACAGGTGGTCGGAGATCATGTCGGGCGACACGTACACAGTGTTCTGCGCCACGAGGGTGGGGTCGCAGAGATACCCCTCGAAGCCTTTGCCGAGGACGCTCTTCTTGGCCCACACAATCGCCCGGGCAGGGATCCTCATTGGCGCCTCGCCGTCGACGCATTTGCTGTCGCTCTTTTTCGCCTCGGCGACTGCATCGAATATGGCTTCAGGGATTTCTATGTACTCGTGATAGATCGCCCATCGTAACCAAAACCACATGTGTTCCGTTATGTTGTCGACCGTGTCCAACAGAAGCGCAAGGCGCCGCACCGAGGCAATCGAGAGAAAGGGCACAGCGTCGTTGTCGTGGATGTAGGCCGTGCAATTCTGAATCGCTTTCGCCACGAGCTCCGGCGAATCGGAGACTCCATCACCAGTGGCATCGGGGTTGCACGGCGAATAGGTTGGAGGCGGGGCAAAGGCGTAGCAAGTCACCTTTCGATCGCCGACAAGCTTGTCCACGTGGCACATGACGTTGAGGAGACAGGCCACGCGTCCGCCCAATGAGTGCCCAGTGATGATGAGGCCGTAGCCCTGCAGCGCTTCCTCCGCCAACAGGGCGTTGATTGCCTCGCCAGACGCCTCCCACACCCCCTCGGCCATTTCGCACATGCCCTTGTGAGCGAGGCCCAAGCAGAAGTCCCGCGCCATCCCCTGCACGTCGACGACGGCACCGGACAACGAAAGGGTGCCGCGCAGCGCCAGGACGACCGACTTGGTCGTTTCATCCACGGCTACGAAGTGGTGTAAAATGTGCTCCTCGCCGTCGTCTTTCGAGTAGAGGTAGCGCACGTCCTCCGGGCGCAGGCCGGTGTGAGTTGCAATGGTCTCCTTGTGGCTGCTCATCTCTTTTGCGGCCACCTCCACGTCGATCGCCGATTTGATCATCTCGACGCCGTACGCTGCTGTTGCAAATCGCATGAACCGGTGGCCCTCGCGCACCTCCCGCTCCATGTCACCGGCGCCATCTCCCTTCAATTGCGATTCGACGTGTCGATCGGCGTCCTGCCGCTCCTGGATATCGTTCAGTATCTTTAAATTGTCCAGCAAGCGCCCACGCAGCAGCGGCTTCGTGATGGCCTGACGCATTGCACACAAGTCGTGAGAAGGTGCGCCAAGATATGCACATAATCAACCAATGTCAGAATCTCTGATGAGCAAATCTCACCTCCTCCAGCTCGTCCCCCACGCCGCTCGCATCGAGATATCCCTTCAGCTGGCTCATCGAATCGATCCACTTCTTCATCTTTTGCGGATTGAACACGAGCCCAATAACATCGGTGATTGCACCAACTGCAAATGAAATGGCGCCGATGAAGGAACTTTTGGTGTCGCTGGGGGGCTTGTACGTCGGCGCGCCGTACAGGACGGCGCCCCTTGCCGCGGCCCGGGCATTATCGCCGCCGCCATCGCTCGCGGTCTCTGGAAAACGGCAATAGACTGTTTTCAGAGGCACGAAGATTGCAACCCTCAGAAAATTTGCAATAAACTTCTCGAGGCCCGGCCGGCCACCGAGGAGGGGCGGGAGGAGGACGGCCGCGACGGCCAGGGCGGGATCGAAGACGAAGTCGCGGAGGGGATCGAAGATCGCGTGGCACGTGAGGGGCTGGGCGGACCAGAGGTTGGAGCGGGCCTCGGCGAGGACCGTCCGGAGGGGCGAGGCTTTGTTGTTGTGCGCGCTGTCGACGTGCCGGTGGGAGGTTTGCGCGCCCGCCGCCGCGGCCGCAGGGTCCGGCGAGGGAGGCATGGTGCAGCGCGGGAGAAGAGGTGGTTGGAGTGTTGAGGGGTGACCGACCAGAGGAGCCGGCGGGGGTTCAAAGATACGCAAGCAAAATAGCTCGCAACTAGGTGAATAATCCTATTTAGCTCGAGCTCCCAAAAGTCGGCCAACCCCCCCCCCCCCCCGCCCAGCTCAGAATTCTTCGGGGCAACACCAAAAAGAGCAAAGAGCAACGGCCAACGCCCAACCGGCACGCCTCGAGATGAAGCGGCTGCTCGCCGCCCTCCTCAGCGTCTGCGCCCTCCCCGCGGCGGCGCTCGCCTTCTCGCCGGGCCAGGGGGATTTCTTCTCTCTGCAAAATTATCAACGGAGCAGGGCCGAGGCGACGAGCGCCAACCTCGACGCCTCGCGCTTCCACTTCCAAATTCTGTTCGTCGACGCCGACAACTTCCACGGCCGGTGAGAAGAGGTGTTGTGTTGCGTCAATAATTGCGGATGCTGGCTTTGGCGTGGCGGTCATTTGGAGTTTTGAGCACATGATATGCACAATTTGTTTGGAGGAGCATTTGAGAATTGAGCACATGATATGCACACGATCTAACCTCATTCTCCCCTTTGAAAGGATCGCCGAGGGGATTCTGGCTCGGGTGGCCGAGTACAACGACGCGTTGTTCACGCTCTTTCCTTCGTCGGCGACCATTTCGACGTCGCCCAGAGCACCATTGGACGCGGCCGCCCCGGATGAGGCAGTGGAGATTTGCAATTTGTTGGATTTAACGACGTGCTCAGAGTTTGGGACGGCGTTCGAATTGGCGTACTTGGACGAATACGATCTCATCATTGCCATGGACGACGACATCCAATCGCTCATTCTGCGGTCTGTGCCTCCGGAGAGCGGCTACGAGCAAAAGATCCGCCTCCTGTCCGAATTCCTGAGCATTGACTTTTGCGGCGTCCAGCAGAACGGCACCATGACCGACCAATCCCTCCAGGACATGATCGAGCCAACACTTTGGGAGCGGGTACTGCCCTTCTACAACACGACAAAAGGTGCCTCCAGCGGGATATTCGCCGACGCGGCAACTTGGGCCGATATCTATTCTCCGCGAATGGTGCTCACAGAAACAGGTGCGGCCGTTCCAAACCTGAGTGGATGGCCCATGGTCGAAGCGGCCATGGTGGTGGCGTGCGCGGGCGTGACGCGGTTTTGTCTCGACACGATGGACTTCCAATTCAACGCGGCGTTCCAGACTCTGCTGGAGGCCCACTTCCACCGCCCAGAGCATTTGGGGGTGAGCATCGAGCAGGCCGACGATCAGCTGCGGAAGGGATCGTTGTCTGTCACTGGCTACTTTTCACCCAAGCAGCGGCATGCTCGGATCGAACAGCACCTGGAATCGTTGCGCTCAAAGTTCGGAGAGACATCATAACCATTGCACAAATTGTAAAGCATAAGCATTCCACTCTGAAATGCAGCGAAGATATTAAAGAGTCGGCTGCAATAAAAAACGGGAGACAAGTACATTCACGGCCGAGAAAAGAGAGCCCCCCGTCACCCCCAACCGCGCAACTTGGCCCACTCGAACCTTTCTGTCTCGTCAAGGAACGACCAAAGCAGTATCGTTGCTCCTTTCCGTCCCGCACCCATACGTATCGTGTCAATCGTTTGCACCCGAAGCTGCCGCATGTCGCCCTTCTTGCCCATATTATAAAGCGCCCCCTCGATCTTCTTCACGTTCTCCTTCCGCGATACCAGCGAGGTGAACCAGAGGCACCGACGGGCGTATTGCTTCGATTCGGCAATTATCCGCTTCACGAATGACACCTCGCCGCCCCGACACCACAACTCCGACTCGGTGCCCCCGAAATTGTTCGACGTTGTCCCGCCCTCTTCTCGCAGCTTCGGCTCGACTGGATCTCTTTCTGCCGCAGGACGCCCCTTGTTGAGGCCGCCCCTGGCCAATCCCCGCAACTTGCGCGCGTTCTCTTCCCGAAATTCTTCCGGCGAGCGGTAAAAGGGCGGATTGCACATGGCAAAATCTACCGTCTCGCCCGGCCGCAACACCCCGTCGAAAATGGCTTCGCTCGATTCCTGATGTCGCACGTCTATCAAATGGGAGTGGTTGTTTGCATCCACAATCTCCCTCGCCGATTCAATTGAGGTTTTGTTTATCTCAGATGCAATCATTTGCCATCCGTATGCAGAGGCTGAAATTGTCGGGTAAATGCAAGAGGCTCCCGCTCCGATATCCATCCCCACGACGCTCGATCCCGTGGGCACTTTTCCGGACGACGTGCACCTCCCCAACGCGTCGGCGACGTGATGCACGTAATCCTCCCGGCCGGGCACCGGCGGAAACAAAGCATCTTTTGGAACGATCTCGGCATACCGAGGATTGACGCCATAATCCGCCACGAGCAGCGCCGTGTTCAGAGCCCTCACCGCAAAAGGATCGGCAAAATCAATCGTCGGGCGGCACGGTGCCCCACGCCGCTCTCGAATGACGTACGGTCCGAGCGCGGGGAAGGCCGCCGCGAGCCGCTCCATATCATAGGTGCCTTGAAACGAGTTGCGAGCGTGAGGCCCTCGGCAGAGCGGCGGGCAGCTTTGGAAGGAGCGCCTGCCGCCGCCATTGTGCTGGTGAAGGCAGCGCCGCGGGGTTGGAGATAGCAGCCGCCGCCATCCATTCATGGCTCCACACAGCAAACAAAAAGAGCGCCTGCCACCCTATCGCGCCGACTATGATGTTAGCGCCGCGAGGTGGTTGGCGCTAGCAGCCGCCGCCACCTCATGGCTCCATCTCCTCTACGTCGTCTCGCTCAGTTGCCGAGTGTATGTACGTACAATTACTACGTAAGACGAGTGCCTCTGGTGGTAGAACAACTCCGCCAAGAGTCAGCACCCCGCGGAGAGCAGAGGGGCGAACGCACTCAGATAGTAAGGGCTGGCACGACAATTGCAAGTGCAGTCAAGAGTTGCAATGATGCTAACGAAATGTGTGCACATCTTATGAGCAAAGTCGGTCTAATGTCCTCTAGGTATTCTTTATTCTCTATTGCGTGTACATTCTCTATTCTATTGCGTGTACAGGTTGGAAGTTGGAAGTCTACAAAATCGACTTCTGCCGCACACGCTTTCGGGCCCGGACGGGGCCCTTGAACTGCCCGGTCTCGTCGTAGTCCGCAGTCTCGTCGACAAAGTCGATGGCGTTCGGATGCTTGTCCAACGGGCACGACCGGATGTGGATGATCTCCTCGTCGATCTCTTCCAGAAAATGCCGCACCTCCCGGGGAAGCAGCACGCCACTGTCCGCGAGTTGCTGCACGTACCGCGCCTGCTTGTTCAGCAGGATGACGCACAGGTAGTGCGAGATGACGTGATTGAGCTTCTTCTTCGTCTGCTTCATGAGAACGTCCTTCGCCTTTCGCACCTCGGCTTTGCTCTCGTTCATCACCTTGTTGAACGCCACTTCCGCCGTCCCGCTCCCTTTGCCGAGCTCGTCCTTCAGACGATCCTGCGCTTCTTTGTGCGCATCGAGGAAGCTCAAGGCGAGGAGGACGTTCATTCGCAGTTCCTGGTACTGTCCCGGCTCGAGATCACGCAACTGCTCCACACGCTGCTTCGGGCCGCCCTTCCTGCTGCAGAAACTGCTCGTCATTCGCCGGACGGCCATTTCGCATTTCAGGACCCATGTCACCGAATTGAACTGCGCAGATGTCCAGTCGCAGAGAGGCTCGCCTTTTGCGACAGCATCCTCTGCGAGATCGAGACCCTCGAACAAGGCGTAAACAAGGCCGCCATCGTACTCGCGCGGATCGAGCTCGCCGTCCTTGATCTGAGCCATGTAGGCCGCTCGAAGGAGCTCGACGAACATGACGCGGGTGTCCTTAACCAGAGGAAGGAGCGAGGCCAGGGTCTCTTCGCTCCTGTGCAGCTCATCGCGCGATACCGCCCCTTCCTCGATCGCGCCAAAAAGCGGGTGGCCGGGACCGCCTTGAGAATCGCCGGGCACGTAGCTGGCAAAAAATGCTCCCTTCGCCTTCACCATTGCAGCTCTCAAACTTCCCGCGTCTTTGATGTACGGCAGCACTCGGTCTAAATGCGGAACCTGATATTGCGACGGGTGCACCGACTCTTTGTTGGCTTCAACCGCTGCCTGCAGTTCGTCCGCTGTTATGTCTTTCAGGATGTGCACGTGATGCATCACGAGAGCAAAGTCCACAAAGAAGAACCGCTCGTCCGTCATGAGATGCAGAAAGTCATCGAGGACTCGCCGACGCGTTGCGTCTATGGCACAAGTCAAGATTCGTTTGCGCGACTCTGTGGATTCGGCCAAGCCCAGCCGCATGAGGATGGGCCCGCTCGTCGTTCCGTTGATGACGAGCGTCAAGAGGGCGATTCCTTCGAGAAGCGAGAGATGGAAAAGTGAGTTGACACGTTGCTGCGAGAAAACCTGCACTCTCCGCGGCAAGATCCTCACCTCCCACCATGCCAAACATGCGCGACGACAGCGTCGCCTCCTCCGAGATACCATCCTCTGTCCCGGGATACTCCGACATGACGGCGTTGTCGAGCGCAAGGGCGAGCGTGATCCCCACGGCCCCGCGTAATCCTCCCCACGATGCAAACACCACCTCCTGCCAGCTGGTGCCCAGCCCGATGCGCTTGTTGATGGGGAAGAACGCGAACATCAGGCCGAATCGAATGACGGTCACCAGCACGTAGAGCAGGAAGAGCCATCCCCAGTCCGATCCGGTCCAGAGCCGCTCTCCGTCTGGGCCGGTCGTCGAGAGCACATCGCCAAAGACGATCCCGCCCAGTGCAAAGATGACCGTGTTGAGAAGGTGCTCGAGCAAGCTCCAAAACGCGTCCATCACCTGCCAGTCGCTGATCATGCCGTTGCCGAAAGCCTTGGTCGTGATTCCGCACACCACGCACGAGATGACCCCGCTGCATCCGCAGACGACCTCGGAGGTATAAAACGACAGGTAGGCCGTCGTGACCGTCGCAGCCACCTGGAGGACAATCTCTTCCTTCTCCATCCTCCGATCGAGGTAGTACAGGATGATCACGAGGCAGAGTCCAAAGGCGAACCCCAGCAACGCTCCCCCGAGGCTCATGCGGAAGAATATTGCAAATGCCCCGGCCACGGTGGATTCTCCCCCGAGCATCACTATCCCTTGCTCAGAAAGCCAAAGCCCTCCAAAGACGTAGAAGAAGACGACGGCACTCCCATCGTTGAGCAGCGATTCCCCCGACACGTGTACCTTGAGCCGGGGCGGCGCTCCCACCTCGTTCAAGAGGACCGATACGGCCACGGGGTCCGTAGCCGCAAGTATTGCTCCGAACGTCAAACTCTGATAGAAGCTCCAACCGTACGGGAACACGCCCCATCCAATCAGCGCCGTGAGGACCGTCCCCGCCAGCACCATCGGGAACGCCAGGCACATGAGCTGGCTCAGCGACGCCATGAAGAGGTGAAAATTCACCTCGAAGGCGTCCTTGAAGAGCAGTCCGGGGAGAAAGACGTTGAAGAGCACCTCGTAGTCGATCATCGTCCACATGCGGATGGAGGCGGAAAGCTGGTCGTCCTGGCCGCTGCGGATCGATCTGTAGGTCGTGGAGGAAGGAAGAATTTGCAATGTATGAGAAGATGTGCATATGATGTGCTCGCTGCCAGTAGTATTGGATTTGTATGCACATGATATGCTCAAACAAAACTCACCCGATGCCCATGATGACGCCCAGGACAAAGATGACGGCCGTGTCTGCGCCGCGATTGGAGAGGGTTGCAAAAGGGTGGAGGGTAGGCGGATGACGAGCGGTGAGATTTTAATTATTGACACACATCATCAAACGAATCGTTTGCAAATATCAGCCAAGCACTCACAGGGCAGGCCGTGGATGTGCCGCGTCAGTATGAAAAAGACGACGATGCCCAGCGCCTGCACGAACCACGGCATGAGGACGGCGTACACCTCGTGGACCTCGTGGTGTTCATCTTCCGTGTGCTCGTCGTCGGCGTGGGCTGCCTCGTCGGCGGTTGCGGATGTCGGATCGGAATCTGAGTGCCCGTCGCCGGTCTCCGTCGCATCGCCGGCCGCCGCGGCGAGGCCGAGGGCGCACGCAGCGACGAGCAGGGCGAAATGGCAATATCGATGGCGTCGTTCGGCCGTCATGGTGCTGCCAATTCGGTTGTGGCCGTGGCGTGTTGCATGCGGAGGGTTTGCTGGAGTTGGAGGCCACGGAACGCCGAGCTGACGCCCGGCTGGCAGTTCAGTTAGTCGCGTATTTAGTCGCGGATTTGAAATTGTACGAAGGAATACTTTGGATCTTTCAATCAGAGGTCCATTTAAGAGAGGTGAGCAAGGCGCGCATGCTGCGCGCCTCTTCCCTGTTTCATCTTGAACCATCGATATTTGAAACGAAATCTGAGATCGCCTTGCTTCCTCTAGTAAACGCCGCGTAGGGCTTGACGATAGCCCGCTGCGAGCTCGATCTCGAGCCGACGGGCGTCGGGCGGCCTTCTCTAGCCGCGGCAATCGTCGCAGGGCTTCCGATCGACGTCGCGCAGTGATGTGTGCACCAGGAAGCCAAACTAACGTAGCTTTGTCATCGTTCGATCCTCGTTCTCTTCCCTTCGATGACCACGCGCCTCCTCTCTCTCCCTCTCTCCTTCTGCGTCGCAGCTCGTTCGCTCGCGCTGAAGCCGTGCTCATCGCTCCGGGCAGCTTCGCTTGCTCAAGAGGAGGCAGAGAGAGTCTCTGTCGGTATCCACTCTTGATGATACCAGAGCCCCGGACGACTCGAGCAGAGAGACGTCATTGCAATGCTTCGTCGTTTTCCTCTAGTTTATTGTTGGTGCGTCACTTCCCGTCTCGTTTCTCTCCATCCCCTCATTTGGCTCTTCCAATCCTCGTTCGGCGGTGTGCTCCCCGGTCTCCCCCGCTTATGTTCCCTCTCCGGTCTCTGGTCTCCTCGACCCACAACGAAGAAAACGACGCCAGCGTCGACCCCCCACCCAATCCACGTCTCCTCCATCGCCTCCGAACTGCCCCCGTCGAGCGAATTGATGCTTCAGGCCCTTCGCCCCTCTCCCCCTCTGTAATGCAATCAGTGACACGTGATGTGCACGTCAAGGACGTCCTCTCGTCGCCGCCCTCACGCCGAATCTCGACCGCAGATGCACCAATAGGAATTACGGCGAGGACGGGCGATGCCGCAGCGATTCGGGAGTGCGTTTTCCTCCCCATCAGCGACCAGGCGCCCACCCATCACGAGTTGCGACGCACGCCTCGACGGCGTGCGTCCTCCACTTTCCGACGAAGCGACCGTTCTTTTGGAGCCCGCGACGCCAAACCTCGGCCCCTAGCCCCTCGGTGGGATAGGTGAGGGGCGCGGGACGGCCCTGGCCGGCTCGTTGAGATGGCGAGGGGCTCCTGGCGTCGACGCAAAGAGCCATCACTTGGGCTTGGCATCAGGGGTAACCAAATAATTCAAAAGCTACCGTCAGCCATTTTGAATTCCGATGGTTCAAGATGAAACAGAAAAGTGTGTGTCCCCGCCCCACTTTGCACACCTCTCTTAAATGGACCTCTGCTTTCAATACACGATTCAACGTCTCGGCCTCAAAAGCGAACCCCCCCCACGACGGAGGAAGAATGCCATCAACTCTTCGGCTCCTTCGGCTCACAAACCAAAGTGAATGCCGACGACAAACTCCAATCCAACGAAACGCAACGCAACCATGACGGCGGCTCCCAATCGATCGAATAGCGGCGCCAGCGGCTCCTCACACAGCGGCAGCGGCAAGGGCGGCGGCCACCAACGCGAGCGGAGCAACAGCAATTCGCACCATCATCACCATCATCAACGCCACTCCTCCTCCCACTCTCACTCGAACCACCGCACCCCCCACTCCAAAAAGGACCTCTGGAAGGGCTCCCTGCACAAACCTATCGGTACCGCCGGCGTATCCGTCCAGATGGTGGGCCTCGATTCCCCCGCCCGCACCAAACGGTCCGTCCACGAGAGCACTGTCTTTGCCCGTGTCGATCCCAACAGCGGCGCCTCCCCCGAAGCCCTCGCGGCCGTGACCATCGGCACCGTCGTCGACGCCATGGTCACGGAGGGATGGCAGCGCATGGCCAAGGAAATCCTGGAGAAGAAGGTGCGCGTCGATACCGCCGATCACTACCCGTCCGCCGCCCGGCTCCTCGAACTGGGCGCCGTGTGGCTCCTCGATGAGACGGCCTACGCCAAGGGCGACGGGGCGCACGCCCGCCGCCTCGCCCCCAAGGACGTCGATCTGTGCCCGGAGTGGGCCGATATGACGCTGCGGGTTCACTACGTCCCGGAACGGTTCTTCGCCAGTTTGGAAGTCAACTGGGGAAAATACTGTAAAGGGCTGATTTTGGGGGACGGAGCGAGCGCCGTCGTGGGAGGCAGGAAGGCGACGGTGCCGGCGCGAGGATTGCCCGATTCGAAGGACGGCGTCATCGTGTACGAGGTGAGTGGATACCTAGTGTGCTGACGTATGAAATGAGGAGTTGTCTTGTGTTTGATGTGTATTTGCGAGGAGATGGACCGAGTGCATATGATGTGCACAATCTCTTTGCTTGCATCCTACATCGTCTTCGCTGATCGAATCTCACAGATTCCTCCTCCTCTACCATAGGACGACGACCTCGGGTTCGCGGTGCTCAACAAACCGGGTAGCGTTCCGTGCTACTCGACGTTGAGCAATCACGCCGAGGACGCTTCGTCGATGTACAGCGCCGCGTTGAAGGAGCGGCTGGGCGAGGATAGCCACCCCTTCCTTTCGCTGCCGCTCCGCATCGAGCCGGAGGCGCACGGCCTCGTGCTGGCCGCCACCAAAAAGGAGTTTTGCAGCTATCTCACAAAGCAGGTTGAGCTGGCCGGGAAAATCGACGAGGGAACGAACGGCGAGGACCAGCTCATCGGAGGCGTGAACAAGACGTATCAATGCCTCGTTTGTATCAAGGATCCGGCCGATATTGATCGTATTGAGAAGCTTGTTGGGCGAGTGGTCGAGCATTACGTCGACATTCGGTCGCCCACGCCCAAAAAGTTCGTCCGAAATCAGCCCAAACACAGCAATCACGAGTGGGGCCACTGCTCGCTGCGCATCCTCAGCGTCGGGCAGTCGAAGAACTTTCGCGCGGCGTGCGTGAGCTCCAAATTCTCCGATGCCAACGAGGAGACGCTGGCCCATCGGCTGTGGGGACCGACCACGGAGCACCCGGCCGAGGACCTTGGCGTGCAGTACGTCATGGAACTTTCCGTGCAGCTTCTGAACGGCAAGGCACGCCCCCACCAGATTCGGGGACAGCTGGCTGCGCTGGGCGTTCCCATCGTGGGCGACGCGGCGTACGGCGGGGGCACGTGCGAGATGCGCGGCCATCGTCACACGTGGGAGCGGATGGCCGTGCAGGTGGGTCGGCTGGAGATGGGGTTGCCGAAGGTCGAGGAGGGAGAGGACGGGAAGCGGACGCTCGTCCCGTCCGACGAAGTGGAAGGCGTCTTTTCGCTGAACGCAGCGTGGTGGAGCGAGTACCTGGCGGATTACGAGAGGCACATCGTCGTCCCGGGCGCCGACGTGGCTGCTGTCGGCGCAGAGATGGCGGCCGTGACTGTCCAGTAAAGGACTGTAGGGGACTGTGTGCCGGTGTTTGGCCAAAGAGAGAAATGGCAAAGTTGCTATTGCGCATGATCGATTCTGAAAGTGTAAAGGGCAATGTATTAGGTGGAGTCGAAGAGCGCAGTCTAAGAGCGCCGCATAATGTGTTAGGATATTACTTACTGCTACATGTTTTCCGTGCCTACATAGGTATTCTTCGGCGGAACCGGTTGTGAGCATTGCAACTCTTTAATGCATCTCTCACCAACCACCAACCTTTCAAGCAATAAGAATTATTGCGATATCTCTCTAGGATTCATTTCGTTTTGCTAATTGTGGTGGGTACTGGTGGGTTTGCTTGAGAGTTGTTCGCTAAGAATTGCCTTGGTGGTGGGTTTTGCGGTGGGTTTTGCTCAGAAATTGCTGAGTTGGTGGGTTCGGGTGGGATTTGCACAAGAATTGCTCGCTAATCTGGATTAGCGACGAAGAATTGCATCCCACCAGTGGGATTTGCGTGGGATTTGCACAAAATCTGGATGCGCGAATCAAGAATTGCTCGATTATCCGGATTCGCGGTGGATTTTGCGCAGAAATTGCTAGAGCTACTCCGGAGTAGCTGGTTTTTGCTCGGGTGGTGGGATTTGCGGTGGAATTTGCACAAAAATTAGTCAGCGAAAAAAGCTCGCGTCGAAAGATTTGCTCAAAGCGTGGGTTTGGCGCGGGTTTGGCTCAGAAAGTGCTCGAGTGTGGAAATTGCTGTAGAAATTGCACAGATCTTTTCTCCGAGGAGTTTGGCGTTTGCCCAAGAGCAAATTGAGATTTATGACACCCTATTCTGGGCCTTTGAGAACTCGTTCCTTCATATTTCTTTTTGCCTCAACCGATTGGCAACCTTCTTCATATCCACGGAAAATCGCGCGCTGTGCAATCCTCTTCGTCACCCCAACTACGGCCATTCACCGAAGCATCGGCCAGTTTCTCGCGAAAAGATCCCTCTTCAAACACAGCCCGGCAAAACTCCGGCACTTTGATGTCAGACCAGCAAGCGTAGTCAAGCACATGGATGATGCAAAGCGACCTCGATATCGGGCCCCCCTTCTTCCAAACTGTCTTTGCAGCGGAGTGATACTTGAATGGATCTTTTTGCGAATCGTGGTACTCCTTTTCAATGGTAAACACGGGCAGCGCCGGCAACTCACAATGTCTTCGCATCATGTCCGGAAAGTCCAAGCTCATCTGTTCATTCGCAAGGACGTAGGCCACATCGTTCGGGCGGGGAACGCGGTCATTTCCGTG
>JALLAP010000389.1:0-13352 GCA_036939355.1 Thalassiosira profunda | reverse complement strand
TGAAACCGAGAAACAGCCGATCGGACCTTTTGCGATTGTAAGGAGGCCCTCCAAGTGCCATCGCTCGCCTCCCGAGTTGCACTACATGTTGCGCTTCTTCGGTGCCGACACAGATAGAAATCTGGCGCTGAGTTTGGTTGATGGGTCAACGCCGCAGACAAACCGCTAGATAGCTATTCATCTTGTCAACACGTGCTAAAACAAACCACCATGCATCAAAGGAAACTCAGTTATTTTCCTTCGGTTAAGGCCCATAGAGAAGGAGGCGGCAGGAGGAAGCCATGTTCTTCGGCGGAAGTGGGCGGTCCAGCGAGGTGAGGTGACCGGATGTGATTGCACACACATCACACTGACACATCACCACACATCACTCAACACATCATTGCATGTAGAGGCCACCGCGCCGGGAGAACGGCGAACGAGGAGAAACAGGGCGGCCTTCGAGAAGGATTCTGGCCACGCGCCCTACCGGCGGCGCCGTCGAGGCCATGCTGGTAGCTGGGCTGAGGAGAGGTCGGTTTGCTGTGGGTGTGCGGTGTGCGGCGGCGCTTGATCTTGATGCCCATTTTTGGCGGGAAAGGCCGCGCGGCCAGCCCCCGGCGACACATAGATACACCGTCCCCCACACGTCACCGACGTCGACGTTGGCTCCAACCATGTCCTTCACCAGTGCGCGCGCACACCCGTCTCCGCGCTGGCCATGATTGGCAGGGGGGCAGGCATCTCTCGGCAACCACCGCAAGTCGCAAGTCCGCGACGGAAGCCTCTGGGCGGCGGCTTGGGCTGGCATCGCAGAGGGTGCAGCACAATTTAAAGCAGCTGCCTGCGAGCTGCAACTCCATCAGCGGAGAGGTGCCGATCAATGGGGCTGACAAGCGGGGTCTATGAGTAACACTTTGATGTGCGATGTGCATGCTAGATTTATTTGGATTTACAAAAAGAAAATGGGAACGGTTTGAAAACGGCAGATGTGCTCGGTCCCCTCTTGGCTGCTCGCCACTCAAACGGAATGCCTCGGAGGAGCGATCGCCTTGCGGGCGGCGATGGGCGTTGTCCTTTAGCTGACGCGCACGAGCAACACGATGCCCTCGCTGGAGCCGAGCCGGAGGATGGAGAGGTGGGGGAGCAGGAGGGTGAGGGGGGTGCCTCCAATGAAACGCTGTCGGCGGAGAAGTCGCGGGCCTTCGCCCCCGGTGGGCGCGTGGTGCGATCCCCAGCTCGGGACGATGGGAGGCCGCAACTGGAAGCTGTTGACCTAATCACGCCCCCGCGTGCTGCTCCGCGAGATGACATTTCTCTCGACGGGACGACGGACGAACCGAACTCGTCGACCATTCGCTGGGGCAACGGCGACGTCTACGAGGGCCCGGTCAAGAATGGCAAGCCGCATGGAAAAGGCGTCTTCAAATACGGGAACGGTTGCGTCTACGACGGCGAGGTCAAGGACGGCATGCCGCACGGAAAAGGGATCTTTAAATTCACGAATGGCGACGTCTTCGACGGACAATGGGTGAACGGCAAGAGGAACGGGCGAGGGATCTACACGTGGAAGGATGGAGCAGCCTACGACGGAGAGTACCAGGACGACCAGAAGCACGGAAAAGGCGTCTTCTATTACCCGGGCGGAGACCGTTATTGCGGCAGGTGGGAGAACGGCCAGAAGCTCAGGAAGGGGAAGATTACGTTCGCGAGCGGGAACGTCTACGAGGGAGAGTTTCAGAATGACAAGCCGCATGGCTGGGGAGTGGTAGAGTTTTCCCGGTCCGGCGACGTGTACATGGGAGAGTGGAAGGACGGACTGTATGGCGGATGGGGGCGGTACTCGAAGGCCTCGGGTGGTGCTGCCTACGAGGGAATTTGGACAGATACCGCTTGTGTCGAGTCAACAACAGTTGGGGCATTTGACCGCATCCAGAAGTTGCACGGCGACCTCGCAGCGGAACGGGAGAAACGGGATGCAACAGTCAAGGAGATGGAGGCAAAGCATTCGGAGGAGCTCCAACTCGCTCAAAAGTCTATCGCTGTAATGAAAGACAAGCTGGCAGCGCGTGTGAAGGTGACGAAGGAGTTGGAGCGCGACTTTGCAGCAGAGCGGAGGATGGAGAAAGCGCGCAGCGCCTCTGCACTCGAGGAGCTGAAACGAAAGTATTTGGTAGATCTGATGGACACGGAAGCAAAGCTTTTGGAGGAGGCTCGAGCTCGAGCCAAAGAGACCGACGAGCTCGAGAAGAAGTCTGAAGCGACCCTTGCGAAGACTGAAGCGACCAATGTGCGGCTCGATAAGCTCGAGGTTAAGGTCGAGGAGGAACTCATCCAGCTCAGAACGGCAGTCACAATTCTCGAGAGCAAACTGGCTGAGAAGGGAGCTGACCTCACGAGCATTCGCCGAGAGATCCGGGCTGCCCAGGAGCAACAGAGTCGGACCGAGGGGGCTCCGTGTGGAGCAGGAGTTGCGAGCGGACTGCAAACGCTGCAGGAGGGACGTGCGGAGAAAAAGGCGGCTTCGAAACCAAAGAGCAAGAGCTGTAGTGCTATGGCAGAGAAGGAAAATCGGGAGAACGCAGCAAGCGACGCCTATGACAAGATGATCGTGAACAAACTGCGAAAGGAATTGAAGAAGCGGGGGCTCCAGACCGGGGGACTGAAGGCCGAGCTGCAGGCCCGGCTGCGGCAAAACGACGCCGAACGCGCTTCCACCCTTATTGACCTGTGTTCCCCATAAATGATGCCTTACATAGCAAACATCGCAGCCAATGAATTCCACGTCGTCTGCCAGCTTCCGACACATAGCGCCCTCTTGAGCACCAGCAGCCCCGACTGTCATCAATCAATAGACCATCAGCAACGGATCTCCGCCGGCGAGGCCTTGACCCCACCGCCCGCTCCTCCTCCTACCCTCGACGCCGTCCCTCCGCCTCCTTTGGGCACGAGAAATCCAACGAGCAAATACCGACACCCGGCCCCAATCTTCACCCCGCTGTGCCGTAGCCTCCCCCGAAACACCAGCATCTGCCCGCGCTGGAGGTGCGCCACCGAATTCAATGCCTGAAAGTACGTCCCGCCGCCGCGGTAGTCCTGGCCCCGTCCCTCCGACAGCGCAATGAGGAACGTCCACACGGACTTGTCGGTGTGCAGGTCGAGCTTCCCCCGCTCGACGCGGGTGGTGTCGTACTTGACCACGTGGGGCTCTCGCACGTCGAGGACGAGCTCCGTTGGTGCCTTTGTCGTTGCGGCGTTCTCCCCGCCCTGCCCCTGGCCAGTTGTTGTTGCATTGTCTGCCGCGCTCGGCCACGCCTCTCGGCCCTCCTCCACGAGGTGCTTGCGAATGGTCGCGCACGCCGTCATCACGGGCCGGGCGCACACGAAGGCCAACCGGTCGTCCTCCCGGCATCCCAGCGTCTGCTTGGCGTAGGTGTACGAGGACCACCCGCCTCTGTCTGCCGCGCAGCGCTCGGACACGTCGATGATGGTTTTGCAGTCGGCGGCGTTCAGGCCGGATTCGGAAATGTACACCCCGAGGGAGGCGGAGACGGGCACGACCTCGTCGACTGTTGATTGCAGAGGGCATGAGTGCGTGAGATGTGTACAATTGCAAATGCAAACCCAGCAAGGATTGGTACCAAAGAAACCCACTCACCCGGGTCGATCCGGTTCCCCATCACGGCCCGGTCCCCGAAAATCGTCGCGCCCAGCCCCACCGCGCGCCCCACAGGAGACGCAATGGCATTGCGGTTGGCCGTGTACGTCACCACGTACGAGTAGCCGCCGGGCGACGCCCGACAATCCTCCAAGTCGCTCTGGGCCCAGTCGATAACCCCTCCGGCTTCGAGGACCATGCTGGGCGGATGGTGTCGGGATCGGCCCTCGGACCGTTTCTTCTTTCTATCCTTTCTATTTCTCATATGCCTGAGGGAGCCCACGAGCCTTGGGGGAAGGAATCTCCATCGCCGTCGCTTCTTCTCGCCCACCTGCTTGCCCACGCCCGGTCTGGTCGCCTCTTCGTCATCACAAGTGAAAGGGCATCGCACCCTCGTTCCAAACTGCCCCTCCAATAGCCGTTCCATCTCCTTTATCAGCGACGATGCGGGCATGGCGGCGATCGACAGCTCCCTTGCGCGCTCCCGATCCTCTGTTGCCGGCTCCTCCGGCAATGGAGAAGAAACGTCGGCCGCCTGGAAGTGCACGGCGCCAACGCCACCGCGACCGTCGGGACGACACAACACCGTCCCCGCGGTATCCGCCTCGAGCTGTTTGTGCACCGCCTCGGACGCCCGGACCGCCTGCGAGGTGACGATCCTCGGCAAAAAATGATGACCGTTGTTGCCGGTGTTGTTGCGCTGGCTCCTTGCGCCGTCGCCAATCGTGGTGCAGCTTTCCTCGGCCCGCTCCTCGCTGCAGAGGTTGCATCCGGGCCAGGCAATATCCCGCAGGGCGTAGACGTGCCCCGGCGGAGGCAGCGGCGCCGCCGCCTTCTTGTCCCCGGACGCCAGAGTGGTCGTTGGGGAATTGAGGGGAACAGCAGCATCGGGAGTGCACGGTATGACGGCGGTGTCCTCCGACGGGGCCGGACCGTCCTTCCCGCCTTCTCCGGACGAGAGCGAATCGTCCTTTCGATCGTCGAGGCTGGTATTCGGTGGGACCACGCTGCAATCCTCTTCGCTCATCCGACACTGCGGCATGACAATCTCGTACCCCCGCACGCCCCCGTCGTCCTGCTCTTCCACGCCATCATTCTGATCCATGGAGCTCGCGCTGGACTCGTCCGTGACAACGGCCGGCTCCTCCCCGTCGACGCTCGATCCATCCATTTCTGCCATGGGATCTGGGGCGGTGGGCCGGCGCATCTCCGTGCGGGGATGAGAGGGAGGTGCACCGCTCGCATCGCATGTTTGATGCAGATCTGCAGTGGCAGAATGATCTGTGCGCGAGACATGAAGCAAAGGACAGGTGAATTGCAATGAGCTGCGATTTTTGGTTTCAATGCAATGGGCACTTCTCTGCAAAACAAGATAACCAAAGCTCCCCTGCACCCGTTTGTCTAGAACTGAAACTCACCTGCACCATCCTTTACATCAATGGATGCCCTCTTCGCTCTGCCCTCGCCCACTTTGCTGTCTCCATCCTCGCCAGCAGCACCCATCACATCTGGATTGTCAGTAGCTGCAGCATTCGTCACATCCCTGCAGCCACAGCCATCAAGAGGCACTGCCGCCTTTGGCGCCACGCTGCCGGGTCCGGTCACCGTCTCACCCATCGGAAGCAACGGAGCAATTGCCCCGCCTGGATCCACCATTTTTAGTGGTGTCGCCTGTCTGCTCTATTTGTTCTGCTTGTGTCCACTGCCGCTGAGTCGAATGCTTCAGCCCGCCAGCTGTGTGCTCGCGCCTATTCTCTGTTTGCGAGCTGCGAGCCCCTCGTCCAGCGAGGGCACTCCGGCGCTCTATTGCAGGCGTTGTGGTGGGTTGCGGTCCCGGCAATCAACGGGATCACCGGATCACCGCAAAGTCTTGATTGATGCGTCTGCAGAGTCCGAACGATTTTTTACCTCGTAACCAGACACTCGCGCCCTGCTAATCGCGGCGGACGTTTGACCTCGCCGTTCCGCCGGCCCTGATCCCACTACTCTCCACTGTGGGCGACTGTAACGATGGCTGGCGGCGACCACGGCTGGTAGGGGCGGCCGGGACATCAATGCTCATGTCTCTGTGCCCGCGGCGCTTTCGGAGAACAAAAAGGAAGCGGCCTCTCAGCTACGTGAGAGGAATCCCTACTAAATCTGGAGGGCGAACGTGACTTTCTAGCGTGACCTCGAAGTCACGGATACGCCTTGCTTTCTTTGCGAGAGCGTGACCTCTCGTGACCTGCCCCTGAAGCGGCAACAAACAAAACCCTCCGCGCCGCGCAAGGGACGAAAGGCGGCGTCGTCCAAGTCGAACGGTGCGTCGGAGACGGTGCCCTCGGGGGATGCGGGGAGCGCGGTATGTGTCGTTGCGCCCGGCTGGGTGGATGATATCGCATTTTGGCCGTCAGATGTCGATAGTTGAGTTTGATGCGTTCCCATCCGATTGCAGTTCGCCCTCCCCTCCGGCTCCAAACTGCTTTGCCATATGTTGTGATTCGATGCTCTCGACGGCTGTTTTGTTATTATGCTAATACACGATCTTGTCGTAAATTTTACCGCGCCTCGCCGCTTCCACAAACAGCAGTAGGGGGGATACCAACGGAGCGAAGACCGAGGCGGGGACGCGTCGTGGAGAACATTCTTTGCAGGTGAGGAGTGCGCCGCGCTTTCATTCTTTGGCGTTGAGCTGGTTGATACTATTTATCTCTCTCATTTTTATGCCTGATCTGTGGGATAACTGCAACCGGAATTGACGGCAGGCGCGAGGCCACAATCAGCTGAATTATGTCCCTCCGCCAACCAAAAGGCACGATGGACGTTGATGCAACGAATACAAAACGGCCGGGGAAGCGACCGCGCGCTGCCCACGACGCGGCGGCAAGGCACAATGGCGGCCGCAACGACACCACATCGGAATCCACATCGGAATCAAACGATGCAAAGCAGCAAACGAAAAGGAAGTCCAACTCCCCGCGGGAGGAGGGGGCGTGCGGGCGCTGCCTCCTCTGCCGGACGCCGCGGTGCGGGCACTGCTTTCCTTGCGTCTTTCAATCGGAGCAGACTACAGAGGGGAAGGAGGGGCAGGGCGAAACGGGACGGTGCCTCCGCAAGGTGAGAGCGATCTTTGCAAATGTTGTGTGTGTTTGTGCAGTGGAGGATGCCGGCGAGGCCAGTTTGCTCACCATGAAATTGCTGCGCTCTACTTTATTGTGCGTGCGTTTGTGCGGAATGCATTATCAGACGTGCGGCCGCCTTCCCCTCGAACTCCAGCTCCGGCCCGCGGCCCCCCTGGGCTTTCCGCCCGGCTGGAGTTTCGCCTTCGACGATCCCACAATCCCATCCCCCGTCTTCGGACCCAGTCGCCCGCTGTCGCTCGCCGGGCTGCGCCTCGCGTCTCCATCCGGAGGCGTGTTTCGCTCCCTCGCCGCGGCGATCGATCGCATTGCATTCGCCAGTGCGGAGGAGGCCGTCGATTTGGTGGCGCGGTTTCTCGTTCACGTGGGCTCGTCGCGGCACATGTCAGATCCGGATCACTTTTTGGTGGGGAAGGGCTACAGCCACGAGTTCACCACTGCCAACGGTGCCACGGTGGTTTTGTTCGGCAAGGTGGCGGCCTGCCTGCGTCCCGCGGGTGGGAGCGAGGACGATCTGCCCGTCTTCTTCGTACAGTACGACGGGGACGCACGTTCCATGGCCAACGGCACGGGCGTCGACGGCCTCCCCTCCCTGCAGATCGTCGATGCCGGGGCGGCGTGGGGCGGGGGCGTCGCCTTCGAGCGGCGGAGCCACCGCCGGAGAGGACCGGACAGCGTCATTCGAAGCGTCGATCAGAGCACGCCCGTGGAAACGTGGGTGGCGCCCGATGCGCGGGTGGAAGAGGTGGTCGAGGGAACGGACGGGACGAGGTTGCCGAGGCTGATCGTCGTCGCGCGGGGATACAAATTCGTGTTTGGGACGAGGGCGGTGGATTGGGGAGGCGCGCAACAACGGCAGTGCGGGGTGTTCGCCACGTGCACACCGCTGCATGATGGTTCCGACGGCGAGCTCAATTTGAAGCCGGGAGAGTTGATCGATCTCGGCGTGTTTGCACCGCTCCGGCCGGAGGACGAAACGTCGCTCGCGGCCTTCGTACTCAAGGATTACCTGCATTCGTTCACCGTTGGCCGGTGGGGCGTCGTCGCCGGCCAAGACGACGTGGCGCACGATCTGACGGACGACGCCACCGGGGAACTGCACGAGATTGCGGCGAGAAGCACGCTGTCCCACGTCCGGACGCAGCGAACGAAGGGGCCACGTCCCACGATCCACGCGCGGTACGATCCGGGCGGGAAGGTCCATTTCCTCTTTGGCATTCTCTATGAAGGAAATTGGGCCGAGTACGGGTCTGGAATGCGGCAGCTCGCGCCCCTCTTCGGCGGCGGGGAGGTGGAGGCGACGGTGGATTGGCGCCACGGGCTTGGAAAGCGGGCCGCGGCCGATGCCAAGTGCCTGGAATCGATGGGCGTGTTCCAGATGCAGGACATTGTGGCGTGCCGGGATCGGCTGGAACGCCTGCTGGAGGCCAACGCGAGCGAGGCGCGTCCGCCGGCGTTCGTCGAGAGGGCGAAGCGGGCGGTGGACCGCCTCGAGGAGAGGTCGAATGAGCTGCTGACACTGTTGGCGGATGTCCAGTCCCGGGAAAATGAGGATATGTCTGACGTACCGGACGTATCTTCGTTGGTTTCCGCGCGAGATTACTTCCAAAAGTTGCAGGAGGGTTGGAAGAGATGATGCTATGATAGCATCGTACGCAGCCGCGTTTTCTTCAAGCACGATGCATAGAGCTACCATTCATAATGAACCTATGCACGTCATACGCACAACGATCGCGAGGCGCGAGGGTCCTTCTTCGTTGTGCCGCCGCCTATGCCGTCATGGCGACGCACAGAACCAACGCGACGAGCGTTTTCCAAAGGAACGCGTCGACGCGGCTGGCCGCCGAGCCCTCGGGCGGCTCCGACCCATCTCCTCCGCTGTCGTCGCCGCTGGAGCCCCCGGGCTCCGGGCAGACCGCCGAGTCGTCGGAATCCTGAAAATTCTCCAGTAACCACTCGGTCGGTTCAACGGCGCTCCCCTCCACCGGCACGGTGTCGTAGCTCGCGGCAGCATCGCTGGCCGGAATGTTCGACCCCTGGATGAGGGTGCCGTAACCGCCACCAAACGTCAAGTTGCTCGGGTTGCCATTGAAAAACAGCACGTCGTCGGAAACCACGAGGAAATCCACACTGTCGTAAATGCCCCGCACCGCCGGCGCGCCGGGGCCCTCCTCGACAATCCGAACGAACCTCGTGATGTTCCCGCCCCCGTCGGTCTCGAAGGTGTAATACCCCGCGCGGCAGTCAGCTTGGTCCAAAATCGGAGGCCGGAGGGAACGAACCTCAAGAACCGGATGGCCGGGCACACGCCATTGCGTGTCGTGGCAGCGGTCGACGGAAATTCGAATCGGAAGAACGCTCGCGGGCGACGCCGAAGCAACCAGCAACGCGGCCGCCAACAAACGGGAACCGGATCGGATTTTCATTGTTGAATGAGTAGGTGTGTTGTTTGGATTTATGAGCACACTCATGGTCTTGAGCGCAGCCGGTCGAAAGCAAAAGCAACTCAACGCAACACGCGCCCGTGTCGGCAGTCCTTAGCTTGATTGCCGCCCGCGAGGAGGCGGCCGAAGAGGGGGAAGGGGGCTGGCGTCGACCGAGACAGAAGATGTGAGACAAATAACGACACGCGTCCATCCTCTAAAGGACGCGCGATATCTTTGGCGCTTTCTAAAGGACCCCACTGTCAGTCCACTGTAAACTGTAATTTCTTGTGGCGATGGACAGACAAGAGTCCAGTGGCTCGGAGTCACGGTGCCGGAGACAGGGCCGGCTGGAGGTTGAGCCCCCGCCGCCCTCCGACGGCCGCCATTCCGTTTTGGAAGTTGCCGGCCATCCATGTAGGTCGATGCAGCGGCTTGGTTTTGCAGTAGTTTAAGATCCCACCCACCCACCCTTGGGTGAAGTTTCCCGGAAGGGGCTGGGGCCGAGCGAAACTAGCCCTGCGAGCAGTTATCGCACCCACACACAACCTCTTGCTTGCCTCTCTGGTTCTGAGAGTTTCCCTTTCTGGTTGATTGTCGCATCTCGGAGTCGGAGCAGTCGTATCCGACCAGCATGGAGCTCGAGGAAGAAAGAGCCGAGGTCCAGTCAGAATGACTTGACTCAGGTCGACCGCCCCTGCCCGCCCACCTCTCTATCGACTTGGCATGGCTATGTGCCGCCGCCGCCGCGTTTGATGCTTTGCGTTTGGCTCCTCCACTTGAAGTTGTTGCGACACCAGCGAGTGCTGGTGACACTTCAAATCTCTCTTCACCACTGCCCCGTGGAACTCGATTTTGATAGCCAAACAAGCAAGCCGGGAGCGCCGCGACGCACGCTCACATCACGCACAAAGGACGCAGCCGGCGAGGAAGCTGTAGTGTGCCGACGATGACGCCCCTCCTGCGAACAACCCTCGGCCTCGTCCTCGCCGCCCTCAGCATGAGCGGGGACGCCTACGCCCCACCCCCGTCGTCGCCGCGCTGGTCCTCCCTGCGCGCGTCGACCGCCTCTGTCGACGGCACATCCTCCACCACCGCGGTCGAATCGCGCGGCGTCGCCCACGGCGAGGCCGAGGAGGACAACATCACCACCCGCGACCTCCTTTCGTTGGACTACATCCGCTCCACGCTCATACGACAGGAGGAGACGATTATTTTTGCGCTGATTGAACGCGCGCAATTCCGACAAAACGACGTGTGTTACGAATTGGGCGGGGTTCCGGGGCTCGGAGCGCCGCCGGGGAGCGTCGCGGCGAATGGCGGCGAGGAGGAGGAGCTGTCGTTTTTGGATTTCATGTTGACCGGCACGGTGAGTTGCAAATGAGGGTGCGGTGACACATCTTGTGTGCCGAAATGAGGGGAAGGGGAGCAGGGGGAAGTCCACACAAAAGAATGGAACTCATTTAATTCTCTTCACTGACGCTTGCTCGCTTCAACACACTGCGCAGGAGGCACTACACAGCATTGTCCGACGCTACGAATCTCCAGAAGAACATGCATTCTTTCCCTCGCGGCTGCCGAAACGGTCCAATTCACTATCGGAGCTTGACTATCCCAACCTTCTCTCGAACGACCCCGCCATCAGTGGACTGAACTGGAATAAAATTCTCTACGACAAGTACCTGAGCGTGGTGGTGCCGGCCATATCAGCCAAGGGCGACGACGAACAGTACGGCTCAGCGGTCATCGCGGACATTGCGGCATTGCAAGCGCTGAGCAAACGGGTCCACTTTGGAAAGTTCGTGGCCGAGAGCAAGTACCGGAGCAACCCCTCGGGATTCCAAAAGCTGGTCGACGCGGGCGACGCGGAGGGGGTCATGGCGCTGCTGACGAACGCCAAGGTGGAGGAGCAGGTGCTCACCCGGGCGCGGCTGAAGGCGACGACGTACGGGCGGGAGCCGCTGATGTCGAGCCTGCCCTCGGTGCGTGGTGGCGAGGACGACGACAACACCACGTCCATCATCGCGGCAGCAGCAGCAATGGCGGTGGTCGCGGCGGTGGAGGCGGTGAAGAAGAGCGATCACTCGACGATCAAGGGGAAGGTCGATCCGGCAATCATCGAGAGCATCTACCGGCAATTGATCATTCCGATGACGAAGGACATTGAAGTGGCGTACCTATTCTTGCGGTGCGGGAGGGAGCCGCCGGTGGAATATCAGTCGGATCGAATGAGCGTGGATGTGACGGAATTGGAGACGAGAGATATAGTCTGATAATGAAAGCATAATACTTCTTGGATCACAGCACGGACAAACGCTTTATGGCGTCGGCGCTCATGGCGCCCATGTCTCTTGGCACGCACATGCGTTGGTCTAGGAATTTTGCCATTGCAAAAACGCCATTCACCTCCTGGGCCTCCTTTGACGCAGCCTCCAACTCGTCGTAATGCCCACCGTTCTGGCCGTAGATGAGCATCGCAGACAGTGCTCTCATTGCCTCGTCCAGACCTCTTTCGTCCAGCGGCAGTCCGGAATCTTCGAGCGAGTCTGCCCGCTTCAGTGCGTCCGTGACGATTGCTTCCCGATTGCTCAGCAGCACTCTCCCTGCTTCGGCTGAGGGACTTTTGGCTAAATGCGGCCGCGTCGATCGGTATTCATCCCACAGCGACTGATCTCTCGCCCGCTCTTCCTCAGTCTGTGGGCGGCCCTCTTCTAATCCCAGGTCGGCCATTCGATCCACAACTGCAGGTGGCACTCCCGCATTGCCGTACCCAGCCATCGCGAGTACTTTTCTCCACGAGGAGGGGTTTCCTCGCACACGACAGGCATATGCAGGCACTTTGGTTTCCATTGCAGTGTACCAATCGTTAAGATGAGGATACTTTGTTGCATCTCTCGGACTCAATCCCTCGTGCAGGCATGGCAGCTGGGCCGAGTACCGCTCCAGAAACGGCGCCCACGCAATGTCCGCGGCCGTAAATGCCTCTCCGCAAAAGAAGGGGCCGTCGGACGTCGCCAAAAGCTCGTCTGTTTTGGACAGTACCGACTCGAAGTCCGATTTCCACAGCGGCTCGCCGCTCCAATCGAATAGGAATGCAGCCCGTGAGGACGGCCTCGACTTCGACGGAAATGTGTTCTTAAACGCCCTCTCGCCCTTGTTGATCACATCGTTTTTGATCGAGTCCGGGTACAGCGCGCCCGAGAACCGGGCATCCACCTCCTGCACCAAATCCATCGACTCTCCCTGCACCCGGCCGTCGGGCCAGCGCATCTGCGGCGTCTGCCCGCCAAAATACGACGGCCGCCGCCCCGGTCCCGTGTTATCGATTCGTATGGTGTCGTAGTCCACGTTGGTAGCCTCCAGCGCCAGCCACGCCCGCTCGCTGTACGGGCACCACCCGTGCCTTTCTCTGAAGAGCGTGGGCTTGGAGGTTGAATAGTTGGGCTCGGACGGATCGAGCGCCGAGTCGATGACCACCGGCGCATCCTGCGTTCGGGAGGAGACGAGGGCGTTCTCCAGATCCTGCCACTGGGCCACGAAGGCGAGGATTGGGGTGGCGGGGGATCTCATTATGCTGCGGTGTCGTCAAGTGGACGCCCTCCGGATGATACTTGACAATGACACGTGTTATGCGGACAGCCGTCGGTCGTCTAGCTTGTTGCGGCCGCAGCCCGCGGTATCTGCTCGAGTCGAGTCGACCACCTTACCAGGGACCGGTTGCAACGGGGGTGGTGCCGCCGCTCGCTCCTCGGGCGTTGTTGATGTGCTGGGTTATTGCGTCGAACGCGAGATGTGGGCGCCGGGGCGGGCGGGGCACGGGAAAACGGCGGGGTGTGCCGTGCCGCTTCAACTTGCAAAGATTTGCGACTCGACTCGGACTCGACTCGGCGGATGTTGTCGCGAGGTTGCACAAAACTGGCCGTTCCAGCCGCCGTTGCTCCGACGTGGCGGCGCGCCCCCAACACCCCTGCCCCTGCCTAAGAAGGGGGCGGATGAAGCGCTAGGGGGCATCCCTGATAGTGGCTGGCGAGATGTGGAACGCGACGGGCGGCCGGAAGCGGCAACCAAATGTCTACACCGGCAAAAAGAGTGCACCGTCGGACGTCAAAACCCAGAAAGCCGGCACGCCCCCCACCACCATCACAATCGACGGCGTCGACGTCCACTTCCCCT
>JALLAP010000388.1:0-21164 GCA_036939355.1 Thalassiosira profunda | reverse complement strand
CGCGGAAGCGGAACCGGAAGGAAGTTGACTACCAGCAGCTTTTCGAGCAGATGCAACAGGAGGGAGGAGCGAATTGAGGACGTCGTTGGGGGTAGAGATGGGAGAGAGGAAGGAAAGAGATAATGGGAAGAAAGAAAAGAGGGAGAGGCAGGGCGGATGAGAGGAAGCCAAGATACATTTTTACGTGTGGGTGTGGTGTTTTGAGGGAAATCATCGGTACAAACTACTTAATGCAATCGATGCAGTTCAGGCTTGTCGACCATCTTAGAGGCTGTACGGTCATCCTTCCAACAATATTTCCCACTCGTTCGCAACCTTTGGATCTACCTGCCTGTTCCAGACGTCATCGACTATTTCTATTTGGCATTCATACTTCTCCCTCGCCTTGATCGATACGCTGCCAGGCAGTAGCATGCCACCAGCTCTCAGCTGAAACACAACTCTACCGCCCGTCGCCTCGATCAACTTGTCCAGTTCTCCAGCAGAAAGCTCACTGCCGACCAGGGCAAGATACAGCATATGAGGAGCAATATCCAGCAAACTCTGAACGTCATTGCTACGCAATTTGAGGGATGACGTGCCGAATGATCTGAGATGAATGCAACCCTCGAGAATCTTGCGGATGCCCCTCACTGAAAGTTGATGGTGGTTGAACAGATTGAGCTCTTGCAGGCCGGGGCATTTCCGAGCTATCAAAGCGCAGGTGTTGTCCGTAAAGTCGTGGCTGCCATCGATAGGCTTCGCAAGACGGAGGATCCGGAGATTGGGCAGGTCCTGAAGCATGATCTTCAGATCAGAGTCCATGAACACGCAGCCTTGCATATCAAGCTTCACCAGTTCCTTGCAAGAGCTAATAGCTACTGCCATTGCACGGCGTGTCTTCGCTTTGTGCCAACTGATGTCCATCATTGGAAGGGAGAGCACCAACAGAGCATTCTTTTGCTGGCCGATTATGTCGCATATCGGCTGTACGTTATCACATTTCACGGCTTGAAGACGTAGCTGCTTCAGACCGCAAAGTTCATTCCAGGCAGCACCGCTCTCGCAAATATCATTGAGATGGTGGCACACATGACCATACTGTAAGACGTCCCAGAAAACCGAATCCAACGCACCCTTCTTCGACCTGAATAACGAGGATAGTTGCTTTGCGGAAAGCTTCACTGCGTCATCTTTTGCCATCATCTTGAGATTGATTGTCAGGTGCTTCAGACTGTCCATGTATTTTGTCGCATATCGCAAGCCAGCATCCAAATCCACCATTTTGTCTTTGTCGTATTTCAGGAGGAGCCTATCAGAGTCGCTCGACGGAAGCATCGAAAGGATGTCACAGATTCGGCGATGCGACCGACTCGAGGCCTTTTGACAGGCAGCAGAGCAGTAGAGCGCCAGGTTGCACCCCGAGCACATCCGCAACTTGTAATGGTAATCGTCCACACCGCAGTGCTCACACGTCTGTTTGACAGTCTCAAGCCGGTTCTTCTGAGATCGTTGCGACCGCAACTTGCGTCCTTCAAATGGTTTACGACTGGCATTGCGAGTTGTGTCACAGTACCCGCTGTCAGCATTGGGGAGGGCGGACTCCCCCGCGACATTGCCTGGGGGACACTGATTCGTCGCGTCCCCGTTGGCCAACTCTCCCTCACTCCAAATCTGCTCGCAGATATCGCCCGAGGAGTATTTCCTGGTCCCCTTGCCGTGCTTCTTCCCGGCCACCCACTCGCCCTCGTACACATCCCCTGAGGGGTATGTCATGGTGCCCCGTCCGTGCATATCTCCACCAACAAATTGGCCCTCGTAGACTCGCCCGTCTGCCCATTTATAAGTCCCCCTCCCTTGCTCTTTCCCCGCCACCCACTCTCCCTCGTACACCTCCCCTATTGACGGCAACGTCATCGTCCCCCGCCCATGCTGCTGCGCATCCACGAACTGCCCCTCATAGAGTTTGCCGCCGGCCCACAAATACTCCCCCCTCCCATGCGGTTCCCCGTCCAGAAACTCCCCCCTGTATACGTCCCCATCTGCCCAGGTGAAAGTCCCCCTCAGCTCCATGCCGTCTTTCCACTCGCCATCGTATACGTCGCCGGTCGCATGGGTGAATATCCCAATGCCGTGGTGCAGGCCATCCTTCCATTCGCCGTCGTAAAATTCGCCGCCCCCAAACTCCAATCTGCCATTTCCGTGCGGCTTGCCGCCCCTGAGCTCGCCATAATAGACTCCGTTCTCGTAGCGAATGCCTACAGCGGCCGTCGTCGTCTGCTGGGAGGAATTTTGAGCATTGAACGACGCGGAATGGCCTCGCTTGGGGGCGGCCCTCCCGTCGCGGCGCTTCTTCCCCATGGCCTACCCTGCCACCGCAGCACACCACCAGTGCGGCCACGATGCTGGAATGATGCCGTAGAGCAGCCGACCTCTGGCGGGGAGAGGGGGGATCGGAGCAGGGCCGCGGGGGGGGGGGAGCGAGAGGCGGCCGCGCGCGGGCGGGCGAGAGGAATGCAGATCACGTGATTTCGTCTTGATAAAAATCACGTGACCTCCCTTCCCCTTGCTCGCCCCTCCTCTCTCCTCTGCTCTAGCGGCACCACCCAAAACGCCGCCCTGTTCCACCCACCGCTGTCATCGATCCCTGCATTCATCATCGTAGAACGGCCACGAGGCGTGGCGCCGACGACGTCGCAAATATGGCGCCATCGTTATCATAGCGGGGTCTAATTTTGGGAGCCAAAGCTGGGCCAGTTAAGGCACGGTTAAGGCCAGTAAGCGCGATCGACGCCCTGCTCCAGAGGAGGCTGGTCGTGTTGAAGCAAAAATGGCCGACGCCATGGACGACGGGGCACACTCGTCCCCCGACCTCCCGGACATGACGCTGGAGGAGGCGTCTCCTCCCACACCCGGGGAGGCTGGCGGAGAGACTGACGGGGGAAGAATAATAAATCGCGGGGAAAATGTCGCGGCCGCCGAGGCTCCAAGACCATCCGCCCCTCCCACCATGGAGGTCCACCCTCCGCGCCTTCCGCACCCCACCGCGTCGCGGCCGGTGAGCTCGTCGCCCGAGGAGGGGCCCGCAAATATCGGGGAGGGTGCACAAATGACAGCGGGCGCGGAGAGTGGTCAACTGGCAGTCGAAAATGCCGGCGGCCAACCCACGGAGACCGCAATACCCATGGCAACGGACGAGCCCGCGTTGCGGTCGAAGGAGGGGCAGGCCATGGAGCGCATCCTCCTCGGCGCGGGGGCCATTCTCGGCGTCTCCCGCGGCGGCGCTCCGACGCCGCCCCCTTTGGCCCACCCTGCCCACCCCGCCCCCACGGCCCAACCAGGCGTTGCCGGAGGCGCGCCCCCGGACATCTCGCCGGGCGGTCCCACGACAACAACCGGCGGCGGGGCGGCGGGAGGGGGAATACACCTGACCCTCGCGGCCCCGGGGAAGAAGCGGAAGCGCAAGCCCAAACCCGCGGGGGGGATGGCGTCGTTTGGCGATACTGACGAGGAGGAGGACGACGAGGAGGGGGCGAGGCGGAGGCTGCCCGCGCTGGAATTGGCCGACATGGCCGACGACAATAAAGGGGGAGACAATTTGTTGGGGGGCGCGGGGGTGAGACGCGAGCCCGCGGACGACGGTGGCTCAAAATTGGGCGACGCAGAAGGTGAGGGGGTGGAGGCCCCAAAGGAGGGAATGGGCGCCATCCGCCACCGCGCCGCGCCGCCCGCCCGGGCCATGAGCCCCATGCCCCAGAGAGAGGGGGCGGGGACCCCTCCCGTGCTGCCCAGCCCCAACGCCCCGTCGGACGAGGCGGGGCCGCAGTTGGGCCAGTCTGTGGGGCAGCACGTGCCGCAGCGCGCGCCGCAGCCGGGGTTGCAACAGCAGCAGCAGCAGCAGCAGCAGCAGCAGCAGCAGCAGCAGCAGCAAAGACAGGGGACGGCGAGGCAGCACCAGCATTCAAACCAGCAGCACGCCCAGCAGCAATTGCAGCATCGATTTCGGGCGGCTTCCGACGGGAACGGCGAACCGCGCCGGCAGCCGCACCAACAACTCAATCACCCCCAACAACAGCTCAGCCAGCCCCTCAACCAGCCCCCGCAGCAGCCGTCCACGCCGCCCCCGGGATGGCGCGTCAAGCTCTACCGCCTCGTCCCCGACGGGACGTGGAAGGACTGCGGCACGGGACGGGTGCGCTTCTACCTCCACCGGCCGCCGGGGGACGCGGCGGCATCAACGTCGTCGTCATCGACATCGGGGGCGGACAGCTCAGCAGACAGAGTGGAGGGGGAGGAGGGGGAAACAACAGAAACGTCGCTGTTTCGGGAAGTGGGGGAGCCGATGCTGTGCGTGCGCGCCGAGCGGGGCGACTCTGACGGGGAGGGCGGGGCGGGAAACAACAACACCACCCCCACCGCCAACAACAACCGGGTGATCCTCCGCGCCCGCGTGCTATTGCACGACGCGTACCGCTGCCAGGGGGGGAACATCATCACGTGGTGCGAGCCGTTCCGGCTCCACGGCGGGGCCGGGCGGCAATCGCAGCAGCAACAACAACAACAACAGGGGCAGCAATCGCAGCAGCAGGGGCAGCACGAGGAGGGGAAGGCGGGACAGGAGGGGAAGGAGGAAGCGCCGCAGGGGGTGGACCTGGCCCTCAGTTTCCAGGACAACGCCGGGTGCCGCGAGATCTGGCAGCGGATCGCGGAGGCGCAGTCCCGGGCAAGGGAGGCGGCACGGCGCGGCGCGGGCGACGTGGGGGACGATCGCGGGGGCGATCACAGCGGGGGCGACACTGCCTTGGGCGAGGGTTCAACGGACGGACCAACAGGCGGCGGAGGGCTGTCGATCGCCCGCCCCGCCGATCCCTCCCTCCACTTGCACCATTCCGGGCGGCCGCGGTCCCCCCGCACGCCCCCCAAGGGATCCCCGCCGCAACACGCGCACCACCACCACCACCACCACCACGGGCTGCTGGGCTCGCCGAATTCGCCCGACCACGACGCCGTGGAGGATCGGCAGCTGGGGTGGGTCGCCGGGTCGACTTCGGGGGCCGCCATTGGGGCCATGGCCGTGGGCGCTGGCGGGGGCGGGGGTCCGTTGGGGATTCCCCCCCGCCCGCCGCTGCCGTCGGCCCGCGAGGCGCCGTCCTCAACAATGGAAGGGGCGGCAGGGGCGGCGGGGGTGGGAGAGAGGGGGGAGCACCGGCTGCACGCGCACGACCACGCGGTGCGGCCGGATTCCCCCAAGACGGCCCATTTGGACGCGACGGCCGGGTCGGAAAAGGAACGCACGGCCGCGGCGCGGGACGGGGCCGACGGCGAGGGCGACGACGACCTGGGACCCATGCCCCCCTCCGCCGCGGGCGACGGCGACGGAAACAACAACGACGAATCGACCGCCCCTCCACTGCAACTCCCGCAGCGCGGCTTCTCCCCCCTCCAATTCCGCCCCGCCGCCGCCGACCCCTCGGCCCTCCTCGCGTCCCAGCTCCCCCGGGAACCGACGTGGGACGCCCTCCCCGCGATCTCCGAACTCATAAGCGCGTGGTCCCCCCCCTTCCAGCCGCAACGGGAGGAGCTCCTGGCGTTTTTGGCGCGGGACGAGTGTTCGTACGTGCGCCAGCTGCTGGGATTGTTTGCGCGGGAGAAACCCCCGGGCGCCGACGCGGACGAATTGTCGGCGGAACTGGCGGCCGTTGTCAAGGCCATCTTGCTATTGAACGATCCCGAGATAATCGAGTGCGCGACGTCCGACCCGGCCGTCTTCGGGGAAATCTGCGCCATACTGGAGTTTGATCCGGACCTCCGCCAAAAGGCAAATTACGCGTCCTTCCTCTCCCGCGCGGCGAGATTTCGCACCGCCATTTGGATGGACGACGCCGAGTTGGTCGGCAACATCCACCGCCTGTTCCGCGTCAATTACCTCAAGGACGTGTGTCTGCGCCCCACCATGGACGAGGGAAGTTTGAGCACGCTTGCGAGTTTGGGGCAGTTCACGATGAGCGACATTGTCAGGGGAGTGGTGGCACCGTCGAGACAGTCGAACGGCGAAGGGGGGAGCGGGGAGAATTACCTCGTGAGGATCGTGCGCCTGCTGGGGACGGAAGTGCGGGCGATACGACAAATGAAACTGGGGGAAGATGGGGACGGCAGTGATCAAAGCCCACCGCGGCCAGCCTCGCCGTCCGTTGGACCTTATGATTCCAAGGAGGATGCGCCGGCACTACCCGACGCCCCGCACGCAGCGTCGTCCATCATAGAGTGGCGGCAGCACCTCCTGCCCCAGGACGCCTCCCTCCCCTCCCGCCTTCTCCGGCGACGGGGGTGCCTGCTGTTCCTCCGCGAGCTGTTCGACATGGTCCGGACGGCGCTGCAGCCGCACGAGAAGGACGACTTTTTAGAGAGCGTCGTCGCGCTGGACGTGCCGTTGGCGGAGGAGGGCGGCGGGCCGGCCGCTGCGACGGTCGGGGAGGAGGGGGAGGCCGCATCGTCCGCGGGGAACCGTCCGCACCAGCGGAGCTTTGCGGAGATGGCGCCGCCGGCGGAAGAGCGGCCGCCCCCCTCGGCCGAGGCGCCGCCGTCTCGCGCAACCCCAACGGGCGCCAACCTGCTCTCCCTCCTCGGCGGAATCCTGTGCGATCCGACCACCGATACCAAAGAGCGCGGCGCGGCCCTCGACATCCTGGGCATGATCGCCATGCACGAGCCCTGCCTGCTCCGCCGGAGCTGCCTCGACCGCGCCGCGGCCGGCGAAAGCGGCGCCGCCGACGACCGCGCCCTTCCCCCGCGACCGGAACCCAACGACCGCCGCGAGGTGTTGTTCCCGCGCCCCGCCGACGACGTCCTCCTCTCCCTCATCGTCGCCCTGGGGACCGAAACGGACGCGGGGCTGCTCCTCCAGGCGTCCGAGATCGTGCGCATCGTGTTGGACACGGAGGTGGCGGGGGAGGGGCCGGGGCCGCTTTCGCCGCTGGGTGGTGGCGGGGGCGGATTCCTCGACGAGGAAAACGACATCAATGCGGCCAACGGCCGCAACAACGGCGCAGGTGGTGGAGACGGCCTGATCGAGGGGGCGGCGTCGAGCGGCGGCGCGTCCGCGTCGGACCCGACCGCCTTTTTGGCGCTGTTCTACGACCGCTACGTCCCGTGGCTCGCGGCGCCGTTCCAGTACGGAATCGTCGTTCCGAGGACGATTTTGTCCGGCGAGGATCAAATCGAAAAAGTGGCGGAGGCGTTCCGGTCTCGGGGCGGCGACGAGTCGTCGTCGCCGCTCCTCGCGGCGGTCCCCCCGTGCCCCGTCCGGGGGTCGTTCGCCCTGGAGGTGCTGGGCTTTTGCGTCCGGGCGCACGTGCACCGCATGAAGTTCTTCGTGCTGCGGACGCGGCTGCTGGGCTCCGCGCTGACGATTTTGGGGCAGGAGGACGCGTCGGTGTCCGGCCTCCGCTGCCTCAAGCTGGCCGTCTTGAAGTGAGTGCATTTTCTTTCGGTGTGGTGCCATTCGA
Source organism: Thalassiosira profunda (assembly GCA_036939355.1). NCBI lineage: Eukaryota > Bacillariophyta > Thalassiosirophyceae > Thalassiosirales > Thalassiosiraceae > Thalassiosira > Thalassiosira profunda. Next base: position 13,680 of record JALLAP010000388.1, on the reverse strand, counting down.
TTCCATGTGATACTTTTCTCATCCTCCACTCCCTTCCAATGATGAACCACAGGCTCCTTCGCTCCGTGCTCTCGGTGAACGACGAGTTCTACCACCGTCACATCGCCCAGTACAACTTGTTCGCGCCGGTCTTCGACCTGTTCCGGTCGATTCCGTCCGTGGGGGGCAACCTTATTTCCTCCGCGATTCTGGACCTCTGCGATTGCGTCTGCGCCGACAACATCAAATCGCTCATCGAATACATCGTCCACAAGCACCTGTCGAAGAGGCCGTCCTTCGCTGCCGCCGCCGATGCCACGGATTCCTCGAACAATGTTAATGATGCCACTTTGGAGGAATTCGCCAACCCGCACGTGGACACGTTCAAACAGCTGCGGAAGGCGTACGAGGAGAACAATGCCGAGAGCAGTGGCGATGGCAATGCCTTGAACGGGGGCCGCGGAGGCCTCCTCCTGATGAATGGGGGGATTTCCATTCTGAACAAGAAGGCGCAGGAAGATCAGGTGAGTTCTCTTTCGTGAAGAGAGTCTCTTTGTGGTAGAACAACGCTCTGACTTCTCTTTCCCACACTTTGTCCCCGGCAGCGCAAATTTCGCGAGGCGGACGAGGAAGAGTCCTATTTCAACGAGGACGATGATTCAGGTGGGCTCGTGGGTCCTGCTCCGCTGGAAAACAAGCTGGAGGAGCTGGCCGATGTTTCGTCGTTGATGGAGGACGTGAACAGCCTGGATGGAGGAAGGGAAGGCACAACTCATGCTGAGGAGGGAGGGAGTAGCGAGGCNGCGAGGCGGCTGCTCCTGCAAGACATTCATTTGACCCGACATAATTGCATATGATATGTTGCTCTTTTGCTAGCGCTTCATTGGCTCACATCAGTAAAAATGTACATAGAGAGATGTTGCCAGTAGATCAGATACATTGTGAGCTTGTTCTTTTGCTGTGCAGCGCCCCACTGCTCATCGAATTGCAATCAGTACAAGATGTCGTAATGCCCGGGCCGGTACAGGAGTGTGACAGTCAGCCTCTCTCCCTTGTCACCGCCGTCGCCCTCCCCAAACACGTGGTTCACGACCTTTTCGTTCTCCCCCATCCTCCCGTCCACATATTCAATCGCCACCCGTACCCCCAAACATTCCGCCAATGCAGACACCCCCACCATCGAGCATTCCCGACCCATCGGTTCGACCTCACGTGAGCAATAGGAGGGGACGTCCATGTAATCCTCGGCCATGACGAAGGGAAGATAATGGTCCGGTTGGGATTTCATTTGGGCCGCCGACATGACGCGGAGGAACCACGTGCAATAATCGCTGCATGCATTTTCCTCGTTCAGCCGAGTGTGCAATTGCTGCAATGCTTTCTCCAACAACAACTTCTCATCACTCCCATCACCATCCTCCGGCTTCTTGGACGCCTCCTCGATGAAATCGAACAGCTCGACCAGCTCCTCGTGGAACATGTCGATGGTATGCTCGTCGTATCCGTAATTGCACACCCACTTGAGCGATCCTCCCACGATGTCCTTGATCCTCTCGAACTCTGCGCGGTCGTCGCCCATTGTGAGCTGCCGCAGCAACTGCTCGCAGAGGGAGTACAGAAAGGCGCGGTAGTAGCAGTTGCCGTCGCCGCGGATCTTGCGCAGTGAGGCGTACTTCTTGGAGAGGAATTGGGCCGCCCGAAGGAAGCCCATCTGGTCGGGAGCGTCACCGTTTTCAGCCTCGCCCGAGTATTGTTGCAACAAAGTTTCGATGGGGAGGAGGGGCGACGTGAGCGCTTGGTTAGCCTTGACCTCGCGCTCGATGGCCTCGAGCTGGGCCTGGGTCAGCTGGCGCTGCCGCTGGGCGTCGTCCTCGTTCTCCGCCATGATCTGCTGGCCATGTGGGCACCCTGCCGCCGATGGGCGAGGAGGTCGACGCGTGGGCGGGGGACGGGGGCGAGGGGGGCCCCTACCTACGTACTTACGCACAGTAGATACGCGCCGAAGCTCCAGGTCACGCGGACAAAGCGGGCTGCTCTCCGCGGTCCGCGGTCGGGGTCTTCGTCCTTTCCATCGGCGGCGCAAGGGGGTGCAGGCTGGGCGGGCAGAGGCGGGGTTATATCCACTCGTCAGCTCATTGCAAGCAAAGGCCCTTCGTTTTGGTGCAGATTTTACTCTCCAGGCAAAACGGTGCACGTGGGCATAGAGATCTGCTCGCTCTCCAAACCGCACGATGGTGGACTACTCGAAATGGGACCGGCTGGACCTCGACGACTCGGGCAGTGATGCCGGCGAAGCGGAGGGGGCGCGGAAAGGTGACGCGCTCCGCGAGGCCTTATTTGCCGACATGATCTCTTTGGCAATGAAGAAAGACGCAGCAGAGACGGAGATGGCCGAGGCTACGTATGGCCCGGTGCTGCCCCCGAATCAGCCGGGAGAGAATACCAATGCGGTAGAAAAGACGGAGCGCATTGACGACAATGAGCGCCAGTTGCTGCCGCAGCAGCCCATGCAGGCCTGCTCAGTTGGCAGTTCCAATGACACCCACGAGCAAGGCAAGCGGTTCATTCGCTGCCCCAATGGCGACGTCTTCGAGGGCGAGCTCGAGGATGGCAAGCTGGACGGTGTAGGCGTCTGCAGATTCGCCAACGGCGACGTCTACGACGGGGAATGGCGAGTCTGCGACGGGGAATGGAGAGGTGCCAAGCAGCACGGTTTTGGGACCTTCACCACGGCCGGCGGCGTCGTCTACAAAGGACAGTGGGCGGAGGGGAAGTATCACGGGAAGGGAAAGTTGACAGGGACTGTGGGGGACATGTACGATGGAGAATGGAAAGGCGGGGAGAAGAGTGGATGGGGGAAGTCGCGGTGGGGAAATGGGGACGTGTACGAGGGCGATTGGAAAGATGGGGCGCAGCACGGGAGGGGACTGTACAAGTGGGCAATCGGGGACGTCTACGTGGGAGAGTTTAGGGAAGATGTTCCGCACGGATGGGGAACCCTGACGTACCCAACAGGCGAAAGCTACGAGGGCGAGTGGGCGAGAGGAAAACAGCACGGGAAGGGGACCATGAAAATGCCAACGGGTGAAATCATCGAGGGCGAGTTCAAGGAGGGGATGCCCACATCGAACACGATGATTCGCTCGTCTCCCTCTGATAATGCCAGAGGAATGTCCTTGGCGCCCTTCCACTCCAATGCTGGCAGCATTTTGGCCCCGAACACAGGCAACCACCGTGCGAAAGAGACTCCTGAGACTCGTACCTTCAATCCTGAGCGCACACCGCGGTCACAGCGATCGCAGCAGCGAAGGCTTGAGACTGCCAAACAAACGTGTGAGCACTGCGGCGTCGACGACTACCGTTACAAGTTGCGGGCGTGCTCGGGTTGCAATTTGGCTCTCTACTGCTCACCTGCCTGCCAAAAGGCCGCGAGTCGGTCGCATCGACGAATCTGCAGCATCATTTCACAGCTGCCATCGAGGGACTCAGATGAGCTCGAGCTTGTGTACGACACGGAAACAATGGTGGATTTGGACGCCGGCTTGCGCTATGCGACAAAATACATGGACAGTCTGAAGTTCTTGGGGATCGATCTCGCAGAAATGACAGAAGATGGCGCAGTCACTCTTTCTGCGAAGAGGCTTATATCGTTGTTCAAGACGAAGAAGGGAGCGCTCGACTCAGTCTTCTGTCTACCAAATGCCGACACCCATGTGGCTGGCATAACTCGAAATGGCCACGCTGTGTGGAAGGAACTGCACGGTCTGAAGCAGCTGCGGCTGAGTTACATGATGTTCAACGATGCTCATCACATCTGCGACATTGTTCGCCAGCAAAAGGATACTCTGATGGCGCTTTGTCTCCCATTTTTGGACATTTCTTGGTCCAAAGGAAAATGCCGCCGGTCAGTTGCACAAGCTGTCAGCTCTTGCAAGCATCTGGTGAAGCTTGATTTGGCTGGATGCGTGCTGATGGACGCTGATTTGAAGATAATGCTTCAGGACTTGCCTGATCTCCGCGTCCTCTATTTGAAGCGGGATACTCACGACAGCCATGAATTCACGGACAACACCTGCGGGTTGATTGCGCGGAAATGCCCTGGCCTACAGGAGCTTGATCTGCGCACCCACAATCAACTTTCAGTGAAGGGAATCCGCAAGGTTTTCGAAGGGTGTCCCAATCTCCGAGCATTCTACACCACATCACACAAATTGAACTGCAACGACATACAGGGTTTGCTGGATTCTGCCCCTCAGCTACTCCATCTTGCTTTGAGCCCCGGGCTTGACATTTCCGATGGAGAGCTGGACGAGTTGATCGAGGCAACGGGAGGCAGGGCAGTGCTACAGCTGATGATGGGTAGTGTGTTTGAACCTGAGAGTGTATCGACCAAGACGAGAGAAAGGTATGAGTGCCAGAAGGTTGTGCTCACCGAAATCTGGAGCAATCGACTGGATCCAGTGGTTGCAAACGAGTGGGTTGGTTGTCTAATGGGCCCACCTCTCTCCATCTCGGGAAAAAAGTGATCTGAGGTTAATGTGGGAAGATATTGGATTAATATCAGATAGTCCTTTACACGTGATGATCCCTTGGCTGATTCTACCTAATGCTTTGGCTTTTCCAACATCTCTTCCCACTCATTCGTCATCCTGAAATCTCTCCTTCTGGTTTCAATCCTTCCCCAGACAGCCTTTTGGGCGAAATATTTCTCCATGCTTTCGACAGACACGTTGTGAGGCATCCAAACATCATGCCACATAACATCACTGCGAAAGAATTTGAGCAAAGTGCGACCACCTGTTGCCTCAATGATCTCCGGTAGATCGAAATCGGCAAGGTTAAATCTGCTGCCCAAAGTCAGACACAGCAACTGGGGGGCTACATTCAGTAGAGTCCGTACGTCACACCCACTCAATTTGCGCGTTGAAGTGAGGAATGATCTGAGATGCGGACAACCCTCAAAGATCTTGCGCACCCCCCTCACTGAAAGTTGGTCGTGGTTCTCCAGATCGAGCTCTTGAAGGCCAGGGCATTTCCGAGCAATCAGGCCGCAGGTGTTGTCCGTAAACTCGTAGCCGTTGTCGGGGTCTCGCGCCAGAAGGAGGATTCGCAGATTCGGCAGGTCCTGAAGCATTATCTTCAACTCAGAGTCCATCAGCGAGCACCCAACCAAATCAAGCTTCACAAGATGCTTGCAAGCGCCGACAGCTTGTGCCATTGTGCGACGAGGCTTTGCTTTGGACCAATCGATGTCCAACAACGGAAGGCTGAGCACCTCTAAAGTATCCTTTTGTTGGCAGATGACGTCTTGAACAGTTTCAATTCCATCAAATTTGATGTATTGTAGGCGCAGCTGCTTCAGATCGTGCAGCTCCTTCCACACCCCATCGTTGATGCCAGGGACCGGGAAGTAGCCGTTCAACCAGTAAAAAGATTCCAGCTTCCCCCTCTTCGATCTCAAGAATGACATTAACCTCCTTGCAGAGAGTATGGCTGCATCATTGCTTCCGGTCTTCTTGGTGTTGATTGCCAGAATCTTCAGATTGTCCAGTACTTTGTCCCGTACCGCAGGCCGGCGTCCAAATCCACCATCTTTTCTCTGTCATATCGGAGGACGAGGCTGTCTGCATCGCGTGGCGGGAGCTTTGAAATGATGTTGCAGATTCTCTGGTGAGACCGCCTCGCGGCCTTTTGGCAGGCATCAGAGCAGTAGAGTGCCAGGTTGCAACCCGAGCATGCACGTAGCTTGTAGTGGTAATCGTCTACTCCACAGTGCTGGCAAAACTGCTTGGATGCCGTGCTCTTCTCGAGCTGCCTCTGTTGAGAGCTTTGCGACCGTAGCTGGCGCTCAATGTAGATACGCTTCTCCTTTGCAGGGTGCTCGTTGCCGCTGGCACTGGGGGAAACGCCACTCCGGGCGGCGCCAGTGGTGGCAAGGGACGACGTGGACGATGATCCCAAGGCGCCCAAGTGCGGCAGTCTCTCCACTGACATTCTCGGTGCATCTGATGGCACGTATGACCTCCGCCCGCGTATTCTTTCCTTCCGTCCAATTCCCCTCGTAGACTTTGCCCGAGGGATACTTCATGGTGCCCTTTCCGTGCTGTCTCCCCTCCGCCCATTCTCCCTCGTACACGTTCCCCGACGACGCCCACTTCATGGTGCCCTTTCCATGGCATAATCCTCTCATCCACTGTCCATCGTACAGATCCCCCGTTGAATACGTCGCGCTCCCCTTTCCGTGCTTTTCACCATCCTTCCACTCCCCGTCGTAGACGGAACCTTGAGCGTATCTGTAGAGACCTGTCCGTGCGGCTTGCCATCCTTGACCTCGCCCTCGTAGACGCCGCCGTTCTTGTAGCGGATGGTCTTCGTCTCTTTGCCGAGAGAGCCTGGCATCATTTTCTGGAGGCTGGAATCGAGGGTGTCCTGGAACGCATCGCTATTGGAGCCATCGTCATTCGGAGGATGCATTGCGTCTATGAAATCCATGATCACATCCCTAATAAATGGCTTCCTGGCCGTGAGGTCGACCCCGCCCAACTTTGCCGAGAGCATGGCGAGGAGCTGCTTCGTGGAAACGACCTGGACGTCGACGGCCGCCAGGAGCTCCTCCACGTGCCCCCGGAGCTCGGAGTCGCTGAGGGCGCAGGCAATGGGGCCTGGTCCACCACCAAAATTGTTTCGCCCGCGTTCGCCATTGGAGCACGCTGACCGCCCTTCTCCCTCCGCCATTTTGCTCTCACCCACCGACGAGCTCACCGTGTGGTGGGGCTGGCAGTGTAGTGGGGTGCCGGCCGCGTGATGGCCGCGTGCGCCGGGTTTACGTACCTACGTCGTACGTCTACCGCCTACCTCTCCACTGCCACTCTCCTCACTCCTCAGCCCTCCTCCTACACAGTGCTACATACATCGTCCCTCCTCCGCGCTCGGCCGCGGCTGTCATCCCACGGCGCCGGGTCCGGCGACAAGTAGGGCGGAACGGCGGCAGGGAGCGGCAGGGGCCATTCATTTTATCTCTCTCTTATCTAGCATATTTTATCTTTGGGTGGGCAGGCCTCTCGCCAGGCAGCTCTCCTTCTCGCCCCCCTCTCTCGAACATCACGATGGTGGACTATTCGAAGTGGGATCGGTTGGACCTCGGCGACTCGGACAGCGACGGCGGCGAGGCAGATGCTGGAGGAGACGGAGGTAACCGGGGGGATAATTGCGCGGGGGAGAATGCCGGCATTGCATCCGGTCAGGAGGAGGCGGGAGGCGGCCGCGCTCGGAGTAGCAGCGCCGACTGCAGAGAACGTGACAGGGAGATCATATACTGCGCTAATGGTGACGTTTACGAGGGAGATCCGGACGCCGAGTGCGGGATCATCGAATACTCCAACGGCAATACCTACGAGGGAGGGCTCAAGGATGGCAAGAGGCACGGCCGAGGCGTCTGTAGATGCGAAAATGGCGACGTCTACGACGGAGAATGGAAGGACGACAAATACCACGGCGTCGGGGCCTTTACCTCGGAAGGCGGCTCTTACAAGGGAGAGTTCAGAGGAGGGATGTTCCAGGGGAAGGGGACGCTCAGGCAAAAGCTGCCGGAACCATCTACGAGGGTGGGTTTGCAGCAGGGAAAAGACACGGCTGGGGGACCATGACGTGGCCATCGGGCAGTGTGTACGAGGGCGAGTGGGAGGGAGGACAGATGCATGGAAGAGGGACCTTGGGCGGGTTGTCAAATGGAGACACATTTGATGGGATCTGGAAGGGCGGCAAGCCTTGTAAAGGCAGAAGGTTTGCTGCTACAATGACGCCAGACGCTGTGGCTCCCAATGCCACTGGCGGGGAGCAACGTGCCAAAGAGAATCGTGCTGGTAGCGATGTTTCCGAGAAAGTTTACCACGAACGTCAGATGCGGTCGCAGCGGTCGCAGCAACGGCGGCTCGAGGCTCCGAAGAAAGCATGCGAGCACTGCGGTGTCGACGATGGTCAATACAAGTTGCGAGTATGCTCGGGCTGCAACCTGGCGCTCTACTGCTCCGCTGCCTGCCAAAAGGCCGCCAATCGATCCCATCAACGAATTTGCAATATCATTTCGCAGCTGCCGTCGAGGGATGCGGATAGGCTTACGATCGAGTTTGTCAAAGGAGAGAAGACAGATTATGACGCAGGTCTCCGCTATGCTACAAAATACATGGGCAATCTGAAGCAGCTCAAAATCGATCTCTTGAAGGACAAAAATGGCGGAGTAGTAAAGCTCTCTGCAAAGAGGCTGGCATCGTTGTTGAGGTCGAAGAGGGGGAAGTTGGATTCTGTTTTGTGGTTGCAAAACGGCTCCACTCACGTTCCTGGCATTTCCGTAAATGGCGATGAAGTGTGGAAGGAACTGCACGGCCTCAAGCAGCTTCGGCTTTACAACATGAGATTCGACGGCGTTCAACACATTTGCGACATCATTTTCCAGCAAAAGGATACTCTAGAGGTGCTTTGCCTTCCATACTTGGACAGTGATTGGCACAAAACAAAGGCTCGCCGGACAATGGCACAGACTGTCAGCGCTTGCAGGCATCTAGTGAAGCTTGATTTGGAGGAGATCGTGCTGATGGACGCTGATTTGAAGAGTATGCTACAGGGATTGCCCAATCTCCGCATCCTTTATCTGAGGGGCCGTTCTAGCAACATCAGGCATCAGTTTACGGATAACACCTGCGGAATCATAGCTCGGAAGTGCCCCGGCCTGCAAGAGCTCGATCTAGACCACCACAATCAACTTTCAATGCGGGGGATCCGCAAGATTTTCGAGTGCTGCAGTCAGCTCCGATCATTCTACACCACGACACACAAATTGTGTGGCAAGGACATCCAAAGTCTGCTGGATATTGCTCCTAGGTTGATGTTTCTTTCGTTGCATGATGGAATTGACGTACCGGAAGATGAGTTGTCCCAGATTATCGAAGCGACGGGCGGAAGAACTGTGCTGCAGCTGAGCAGCACTGGCAATTTCGAACCTCGTGGCGAATCAGCCGGTACGAGAGAAAAGTATGAGCGCAAAAAGGGCGCACTCAACAAAATCTGGAGCAGTCGACTGGATCCAGGGGTTGCAAATGAGTGGGCTGGTTGTCTGAGTTTCCCGCCACCAAGACGAAATCTATCTTCTCAACAGTACAGTGACCTGAGCCAAGCGGAAAGACTATGAATGGTGTTTGATAACACATCGCCTACCTAGTATGAAAGCCTTTTGCTCCCCAGCATCCAGCATCACCTCCTCTCACCGGACTGTCTGCCCCGGTCCCGCGCATTCCGCTCCATCTCCTCCAGCGCACGCTCCCGCTCCTCCCTTGAATGCCCGCTGTCGCGATGGTGATGCCTCCGGCTCCCCTCGTCGAGGCGCTGCCGCCGCTCCCGCTCGGCCTCCTCCCGCTTAGAGGCCAGGAGTTTCTGGTTCGGGCCCAGGTAGCTGTGTTTCTGCTGCTGCGGCTGACTGTCCCTCTCCGCGAGGGAGGTGCCGATGAGGCCGAATCCCTTCTTCGTGTTGGCGCCTCCGTTCTGGGGGCTTTGGCCCTCGTCGCCCTTTCCACCACGCTCATCACGGTCCCTGCTGCGAGACCGCGAACGCTCTCCGCCCTTCATTTGATCTTCGCCATCCCTCCTCATCTTCAGGTAATGGCTGTCCTGGCTCCTGCTCCGGCCGGGCGAACGGGACCGGCTCTGCCTTCCCCTCTCCCTTCTGGGGCTACGACTCCGGCTTCGGCTGCGATCGCGTCGGCGCCTCCCGAAATCGTCCAGCTCACCCTGATCGCGATGATGGCCCCTCTGCTCTCTGCCGTCATACTCGCCATGGCGATTGTGCCTCTCTCTTCGTTCGAGCTCTCTGCTTCGGCTCCTGCTCCGGTCACGACGATTATCCCTACTCCTGCTTCTGCTCCTTCGGCCCTCCTCCCTCCTTCTATCAAATTGGTGACGATGTCTGCCGTGCTCTCTACCACCATCGTCGCGGTACCTATCGCTTGCCCTCCCCCTGCTTTCGCTCCTGCTGTCTCCCCTTCGTCTATCGGAATCGTGGTGGCGGCGAGGGTGGTGCTTTCTCTCCCTCTCGCGATGTCCCCTCGACGACCTCGACGACCGCGAGGAGCGAGACGACGCCGACGAATACGAGGGCGACCTCTCCCTATGACGCCGCTTCCCGTGCTTCCTCCGCGACTTGTGCTTGTGAGATTTTGACCGCTTCCGCTTCTTCTTCCGATGCCGCTCCTCCTTCCGCGATTTCCTCCGGTCTTTTCCATCACCATTGCCATCCTCGGGCTCCCCTCCCGTGCCTCCCCTTACAACCGCCCGCACCTCCAATCCCGCCCGTTCCATCAGCCTCCGCTTCTTCTCCACGTCCTTCTCCTGCGCCCGCCTCGTCTGCGACACCGCGAACATGGGATCCTCGTGCCGCAAGTGGAAATCCCGATTCCACTCGGTCTGCGCCTCCTCCTCCACCGACGCCTCCGGCTTGGAATCGTCCTGAATCCTCAACACCGCCTCTCCCCCGTGCGCGGCCGCCCCGTACGCGGCCCCGCCCATGGTATTCTTGGCCTGCCCACCGGCCGCACCAATGGAGGCACCCAAAGTGCTCGCCTTCTCAAGAGCCCCGGTCATGGTGTTCACCGCCGCGAAATCCCCGGCGTTTTTGGACTGGCCCTCGGGGACGTACTCCTTCCCGAGGAGGTAGGCCTCGTTCTTGGCCTCCTCGGCCGCCGTCTCGCCCTCCCCGCCCGCAGTTGCCCCCATTCCACCACTTGAAACGCCCCCCTCGTACATCCAGTCGGTCCCCCTGTCGCCCACATTCTTCTTCCCGCTCAATTTCTGGAACTCCTCCCGCTCCCGCTCCAATTTGATCTGGGCCTGCAGTTCCGCCGTCTTCTTTTCTTCGGCCGCGGCCTTCTGCTCGGCGAGCCACACCTTTTCCTGGTTGGAAATGTTGGACGTGTGCCACGACTTTTTGGAGAGGAAGGAGAGGCCCGCCATCTTCCCTCTTCCCTCGTTCTCTTCCCTCGTTCCCCTCCACTGCTTCGATTAATTGATATAAAATGGGAGGAGACCGCGCTAGCGGAGTGTTCAATCTGGATTTGGTGGCCGTGGATAGAGGGCTGAGGGTGCTGTGCTAACGTATATAGGAGGAGGAGTATCTTCTTGTCCAACGTCAAGCGACAACTGCCCTTTTGGTACAGTGAAAAATAGAGCCCAGGCTACGACGATGATGGCGCCATATTTACGACGTCGCCGGCGCCTGCCTCGTGGCCGTTCTTCATAATGGACCAGGCGGCGCTGTCGCTGTGGAGGCGGCCGGGTTTGCTTGGTTTGGTTTGGGTGCTGGGGGTCACGTGATTTTTTCACGGAAGAAAATCACGTGATACGCTTCCCGCCCCGCCGCGCCCCCGCCCCCCCCCGCGCCCAGGCGGCGGTTCCCCCGACTTCCTCGGGGGGCCCCTTTCTCTCTCCCAATATTGCGCTGGTGGTGTGTGGGTGGACAGGGTAGGCCATGGGGAAGAAGCGCCGCGACGGGAGGGCCTCCAAGCGAGGCAATTCCGCCTCGTCGTCCAATGCCGGCGCTCGAAATTCTGGTGGAGGTGTGCAGCAGTTCGCCCTTCGCTATCTAGGCGGAATATATAAGGGGGATATCAAGCATGGCAAACCGCACGGGAAGGGCAGAATAGAATTTGAGGACGGCGAATTCTACGAAGGCGATTGGCGGGATGGCATGAGACACGGGAGGGGATTGAATAAGTTGGCTAACGGCAGCGTCTACGATGGCGAGTTCGCAAGTCCACTTACTAGCGGCGACAGTAGACACGGATGGGGGATAATGACGTGGCCTTCAGGACAAGTGTACGAGGGACAGTGGGAGGATGGAAATGAGAACGGGCGGGGGACCATGACTTACGCGAACGGAGACGTCTACGTGGGGCAGTGGAGGGACAACGAAAAGCACGGGCGGGGAACTATGACGTGCACGAACGGCGACGTGTATGATGGGGATTTCGTGGATGGGCAGCAGCACGGGCAGGGAACGATGAAATACAGCTCGGGGACAGTGCACGAGGGAGAGTGGGAGGATGGAGAGAGGCACGGGAAGGGCAGGACGAAACTACCAACGGGCGATGTCTGCGATGGGATGTGGGTTAACGGAAAGGTGTCCAGTATCTATTTCCCCAATGCTGACACCCGGAACGACGACGCCGTTCCCAAGGCCGTAGCTGGTCGGGAGCTTCTTGGTGGGCGCAAGCTACGGTCGCAGCGATCCCAGAAGAACCGGCTCGAGACTGCCAAGAATGCATGCGAACATTGCGGCGTGGACGATTACCTCTACAAGTTGCGGGTGTGCTCGGGTTGCAACCTGGCGCTCTACTGCTCCGAAGCATGCCAAAAGGCCTCAACTAGGTCTCATCGGAGGATCTGCGACATCATTTCACAACTGCCGCCGAGGGACGCCGATACACTCGTTCTGAAATACGACAGAGACAGCATGGTCGATTTAGACGCTGGCCTGCGGTATGCGGCGAAGTACATGGACGAGATGAAGCACCTGCAAATCAATCTCAGGGGGATGGCGAGTGGCGATGCAGTCAAACTTTCCGCAAAGCAACTTACCTCCCTGTTGAGATCGGAGGTAGGGACACTGGCTTGGTTGTCGAACGAATACGTTTCTGCTTCCAGGGATCTGCTAAATGGCAACGGGGTGTTTAAGGAACTGCACGGCCTGAAGCAGCTTTGGCTCGAGCACATGAGATTCGGGGGTGTTCAGCTCCTTCTCGATACAATCGGCCAGCAGCGGGACACTCTGATGGTGCTTGGCCTTCCATTTTTGAACATTGATTGGCGCAAAGCAAAGAATCGTCGGACGATCGCACAAGCTGTCAGCGCTTGCAAGCATCTGGTGAAGCTGGATTTGGCTGGTTGCGCGTTGACGGACTCCGATCTGAAGGTCATGCTTCACGACTTGCCAGATCTACGAATCCTCCATCTCACGCGACGCGCTGAAAACAGCCACGAATTCACGGACAACACCTGTGGGTTGATTGCGCGGAAGTGCCCTGCACTTCAGGAGCTCAATCTGTTTCGCCACAACCAACTTTCGGTGAGGGGCGTCCGCAAAGTTTTCGAAGGGTGCCTTCAGCTCCGATCATTCAGCACTTCAACGCCCAAATTGAGTTGTGGATGCGTTCATAGTTTGCTGGATGTTGCTCCTAAGTTGATGCTTCTTTCTTGGGATGACGGAAGCGGGTTCTCTGATGCTGAGGCATCCCAGATCATCGAGGCGACGGGCGGTAGAACTGTCCTCCAGCTGAGCAATGGCAATCTTTTGGTGCCTAATGGTGTATCGAAGAAAACAGGAGAGACATATAGATCTCAGATCGATCTACTCCAGAGCAAGCTAGATTCAGATGGTCCCGAGGTTGTGAACGGGTGGGCCGGTATCGTATGATGTTTGAAGAATGACCAAAGCCGGGACGAATAGTAGAGCTTCTCTTACAAATGAATTCTCAATCTACAAAACTCCCGGGGCGTGCTCCATCTACAACTCTGCCTGTAGCGCCGTACGTTGCTCGCAACTTCCCTAGGCGGCCTCCCGAAAGACAGTCTTGTCCAGCTGGGCGAACCGCTCCTCCGTCCCGACCAACGCCGGCCGCGTGTATCCCGGCTGCGCCTCCTGCGCCGTGGCGTGCTCGT
>JALLAP010000387.1:0-13376 GCA_036939355.1 Thalassiosira profunda | reverse complement strand
CGGTCGTGCCCTCCCGCTTCTTCTCCTACGGCGGCCTCTCGACGGCCACCGTCTCCGGCGTCGTCCAGGTCAAGTTCGTCGGCAGCCGCCGCCTCGTGTCCCTCCCCTTTGGCGCGGCCGCCCGCGCCGCGAGCGAGGAGGACACCGCCAAGCCTACCTACGACGACGAGAGCTTCGAGTTCGAGTACGAGGCCACCCGCATGGCCGAGGAGGCGGTGTCTGCTCGCGTGATGCGCAGCGAGGGCGACGTCGTCGCTCGTCCCGGAAACGATGGCAACGAGAACGAGGCCACGCCCTTTGAGATTGACATCCAGATGGAGGGCGAGCCCGAGCGCATCTCCTTCGTCCGATCGGGCTACCACAACTCCGGCACCACCAAGGCGGCTGAGGCTGCGTATTTTGGCGCCCTCACGTGCTTCGCCTTCGCCTTCCTTTGGTAGATCGACGTGCTTCCGTCTCTTTGCGTTTGTTATTGTAGATAACGTTGTAGTAGGTAGATGATTGATCAAGTGAATTGCATCGCCATAAGTAACTCTTCACATTCTGCTCTCTTATCTCGTAGCCCCGTCAAAGGTAAGTCATAGTATCTAGATTCATAGCAACGACTGCTTTGATCGCTTCCCCTGCCGCTCTCCTTTGCCCCCATTGTTGATTGTCTCGAAATTCAGCCCACCACCGACGACGAGTCGACGAACAAAGTACGATAATCTCTGACTGCGACCTCCTCGTCCCCGCCAGCGTTGTGCAACGCAGTGAGAAAGCGCGTGACCAATAACTTGGAGTTGGAGTTGAATCGAAGGTTAAGAACCGGCGAGTACCAATAAGTGACCTTCTCTGTCGTTCCTTTCTTGCGAAACCTGCGTTGGACCCAACCGTCAGGAAGGCCCACCGCAGGTTCGCCAGGAATACGCAGTTCAGTCGAGGTCGCAATACGGAAGCCATTGGGCAAATGGCCCACCTTGGACTTTCGCTTGCTGCCAGTGGAGGCGACGCTGGCGATCGAGTTGCTAGGCGTGGCCTCGTCCACTGATAGCTCGCTCGCAGCCGCACCTTCTTTGCGTCCGGCATTAGAACGAGGCGATTTTTCGTCGTGGCGCTTGCTCACAGGAAACGGCGTCTTGCCAGCCAAGCTGTCCGCGTTTGGATCCCGTTGCACCAGCGGCGGCGATAAGATCTGACCAACGCCGTTGCTCTTGCTAGCTTTGCTTTTGGCTGGGCTCTCTTCGTTCTCCTCGGTCAGTTGCACGCCGAGATCAAGCGCCCCGCCTTCGTTCTCCTTCTCCTTCTCCTTCTCGCTCTCCTCCTCCTCCTCCTCATCGTTGGCGGAGTTTCCAGTCGATCCGCTTGGCGAAGAAGGCGAGGCGGCCTGGGTAGGTGCGGCCTTGAATGCGCCACCATTCTCCTCCTCCTCCTCCTCCTCCTCCTCCTCATCGTCGGCCAGCTCGATGACACCATCAGCATTTTCGAACGCCTTGACCGGCGGAGATTGAGGCCCAGAGTCAAGCAGCTTCACCTTCTTCTCGAGAAAGCTGATCCTATCTCGGTAATCGTTGTTCGCCTTTTCCGCAGACTCGGCCTGATTCTGCACAGACTTGTACATCTTCTCCAACGACTGATTGCTGTCCTTCAGCTCAGCCACTTTGCGCCTCAGCTTCTTCGCCTCCTGTGAAGAGAAGCGTGAGCAATACGAGGAAGGAAAACGAACAATGTCGGTACGTTCAACTCACCTTTTTGTGCTCCGCGATCTGCTTCTTGAACGTCAGGGTGGTCGTCTCTTCGTTCGATCGCATCGATTGGATGGTCTTCGTTGTGGTAGAGAGGGGAGATGAGAAAGAGGTGTCAGACGTCAGCGCATCCAGCAACGAACCAAGGGACAACAACTCGCGCTCACCTTCTCCTTCTCTTCCCTCGACTCTTCTACCTCCTGCTTCAGCTGCTCCTTGTCCGCCTTGAGCACCTTCAGCTCCTCCTTGCTCGCCTCGATCTCCCCGTCCTTCGATTCGTTCGACGCCTGAAGTTCCTCGATCTTCTCGCGCAAACTCGAGATCGTCTCGGATTGTTCCTTGTCACGACGCTCTAGCTCCTTGGAGATGAGTTGCTCCACACCGGACAGTAGGTGGGCCATAGGCCCCGTCGTGGGCAAGCTGGGCTCCTCGTTCTCGTTGAAGTCCATGGTTGCTTGGATGCTTGCGATGCGATTTATGAGCCACACAGTCACCAAAAAAGTGCTCCACGCCCGGACGGAATCTGACAGCGAAATGCTGGCCGAATGCTTTGAGCGGTAGTTGGATCTGTCGGTTCTCGTCAGCGCGGCATACTGGATTCCCAATTCACTCTCTCCCCCGTTGCAGCTCGCACCCCGCGATGCCAGAGCCGCCAGAGCTGCTGGCAACCGCTACTGCCACATAGCAGGGGGGCTCGAGCGAAAGCATCGTCGTCGCGCCGCCCGTCCGGTCTGGCTTCACGATGCCGCGCGCGGACCCCCTTGCGGCGCCCCGAGCGGTCCGCGCTCAATATTGCCTGCCGATGCCCGCCGAGGCCGCAGCTACGCCTAGCATATCTGCGATGCCCAGCTGCGGCGAGTTCTACGCCACTCACCCCGGCGACGACAGAGCATTCCGAGTGGCACGTGGCTGAGCGGCTTGTGGACGTCTGCTGCAAGCAGCGGTGCCACCCTGCAACCTCCCCAACCGCGGCCGAGGATGTGGTGCCTATGTCGGTGCGGTCCCCCGACGTCCTCCATCCAGATTGCGGATGTGCGGATAGATTTGGTCGTCTCTATCTGCTTCTTTGGGTGGGGAGTCCTCTTCCTCCTTTCTTTATGTCAAGGGAAATACATTTGGGGTGACCATTTTAGTGAGTGCCCCATTGATTATTCCCAAGATTGGGACAGTTCCTGTTTGAGACTAGTTGGTGCTCAACTGGACACTCCCGGTGATTATGAATCTAGCTTCGTTTCCTTTTGATATCTTTGCAACACCCCGCATCCTACGGCTTCCGGCATCGACTTGCGCTGCACCCCACCCGTTTGCAATACTCCTTGGCGTTGGGCGCCTCGTTCGCCACCCGCTTGCAGCAATGCTCCTGCTCCTTCCGCGAGCAGCTCCTGCTCGGCCCGTCCCGCGAAGACGAGTCCCTCGTCGGCGCAAATGTGGGCAGCACGGTGGGATAAAGACTTGGGGACATCGTCGGGAATAAAGTCGGCCATCCTCCATGCCACTCATCGTCCGACGACTTCTTGCCGGGCCACTTCCCATGCCACTTATCGTCCGATGAAGGTTTCCCCGGCCACTTCCCATGCGGCTTCCAGCGGTCGTCCGGCGACGACCACTTGTCCGAGGGGCGCCAGCCAGGCCTCCAACGATCACCTGATGGCTTTCCGCCACCGTACTTGCCCGATTTTCCACTGTAGCCGCCATCGGCCTTGCCCGACTTCCCACCGTACCAATCGTCGTCGTCGTCGTCGTCTTTACTCCACGATGGCTGCCACTTGCTCCGCGACGGAGAACTCCAGCTGGGTTTGCCCCAACTCAGTCTGTCCCAGCTCGGCTTGCCCCAGCTCGGTTTGCTCCGCGAGGGAGAAGAGGGTTTCCAACCAGACGGCTTGCTCCAACTCGGCTTGCTCCGCGAGGGAGACGAGGGCTTCCAAGCCGAAGGCTTCTTTCCGGACGGCTTCCATCCGCCGCCCCACCCGTCGTCGGTCCAAGTGGGCGACAGAGTAGGGCTGGGGTGGGAGAGAAAAGGGATACACAGGCGATCAGGTTGCGGGTTGCAAATAATTTGTGCACAAGATGTGTACACTTTCAACCAACTCATCATTTGCCGTAAAAAACTCACAAGAACGTCGGATAGAAGGTGTCAATCGTCGGCCACGGGGTGTATTTGTTCCTCTCGCTCGACGGCTCTCGATTGGCACTGGGCTTCCGATGGGGCTTCTTGTTGGGCTTGGGCTTCGACCGCGGACTGGGCTTG
Source organism: Thalassiosira profunda (assembly GCA_036939355.1). NCBI lineage: Eukaryota > Bacillariophyta > Thalassiosirophyceae > Thalassiosirales > Thalassiosiraceae > Thalassiosira > Thalassiosira profunda. The sequence continues at coordinate 9,404 of JALLAP010000387.1, read as the reverse complement.
TGCCGCGGGCCGCCGCTGGGCTTGCGGCCGTACCGCGCCTTCATCTGGCTCTCGACCATCTTGTGCGCCAGGGTCTCGCTCTCTGGCTCCTTGAACCTCGCCTCCTTGATGGTGTCCTCGTTGGTGTTCGTTTTGGTCCGCGCCTTCTTGGTGCGCGCGGGCGTATCGAACCGTTCCTTCTTGGTCCTCTGTTTGTTTCTAGGCGTTCTCTCCTTCTCTGGCTTCTGCTTCTCCTCGCCCTTCGAGCCTCCGCCCTTCTTCCGGCCGCGCTTCTTCTCACCGCCCTTCCGTCCCTTCTTCTTCTCGTCGCCCATGTCCTCGACCACCTCGATGTCCTCCGCGGCGTCCTCGCCGGAGCCGCCGCCGCCACCCCGGCGGCGACTTTCCCGCTTCGTCATCTCGCCCTCGTTCGTCTGCATGATATCCTCGACGGTGGCGCTCCGCAACTCCACCCCGGCCGCGATTAGGGAGTTCTTCTCCTTCACCCGGTCCAGCGTCTTGCCCATCCGATCCGGCGGGCCCTGCGCGGCATCGCCCTCGTCGGTATCCTTCGTCTTGGCATTGATGTCCTGCCGGACCTTGGCGCGCTTGCGCTTCAGATCCCTCCGCGCGAGGTCGCGGACGTCGAGGTCCTTCGCCACCGCCTCATTAATTGCGGAGGAGGAGGAGGAGGCGGCCGCCGCCGAGGCGGTCGCCGCCGCGAGCGCGACGAGGAGCAGGCGCCGCATGTGGCTTTTTCACGAGATCGAGATGCGACGCCGTCGAAGGTCGATTGTGCCGCTATCCCTCGATGCCAACGTTGGCCGGTCGAGTACAGTGTGTGCACGCCGAGTGAGGCCATCTCCTTGCGTCCCGACCGCCTCTATTTGCTTGGTTGGCGCCGTTGCCGTTGCAGCGTGGCCAATGACAAGTTTGGGTGCACCGTCCTCTTCAAATAAACGCGTTGAATAAGATGGTCTACGTAAGAAAACTAATTCCTATGTAGACTCGGGAGGGAGGAGGCGCGGCGAGAGGCGAGCAAGAGCAAGAGGATGAGGAAAGGGAACGATGAGGCTCTCGCTCTTACGATACCGCCGACGACATCATCTCTCCCTCGCGGCGCTGCAAAGAGCCAAGCCAAAGAATGCAAGGGCAAAGTCAAGCGGTGGCGATCTGCATATCTCGCCGGCCACCAATAGAGGCGGCTGGCAGGTCAGAGAAGAAGATGGAATGTAGAAAGATACTTTGCCGGCAGACGCCGGCGCTCAGGGGCGGCTGGAACGCCCCTCTGGCTGCCGCGGCAAATCATCTTTGTCTGCGAGGAGAGCGGTGGATTGCTGGCGCGAGACCAATTGAAATTCATATGATATGAGTATGAATTTGAAATGGTTTCATTTTTTGAAAAGCGCCCGACGTGCAACGTTCTCTCCGGTTGCAAACAAACGCGGCGAGGCCCTCCGCCAGCCGACAAGCAAAGTTCCACGTTCTCTCCGATTGCAAACGCGCCGAGGCCCTCCACCACATGTTGAGATGATACGATGACGTTCAATGCTAGAGCGTTGCACGGATACCGACTCGTTCTGCTGAAGGACTACGACGATATCGGCTGTGGCTATGCCGGCCACCGTCTTCCGTCGTCCGAGCTGCGAGAACGTAGACTGTGGTCGCAGCTCAAACGCGTTCGTCTCGATCTGGTTCGGGCACACACGCGGCTTTACTACGACACCACCTACGAAGAGTTCGAGCGGTACATAAACTCGTACGCACGGCAGGCCCGAAGCGATGAGAAGGCGTTGGTGGTATTGGAGGATATACGATCACAACGATGGAGCAGCTTCTTGAAGAGGTTCGAGCGCGAAGACTGGGAGTCGGCCGGCGAAAGCGGGGTGCGGTTTGCAAAGCTCGACTCCCTTGCCGAGGCAGCTGCGTCGGGATCCTTGCCGAAGGATACGTGGGGAGATGAAATTGAGCGAGGCGAATGCGCGCACATCTTTGGAAAAGATCTCTTCGCGTTCGTAAACGTGGACGGCCCTCAGCAACTCCACTCAGTGTATGGGTTCAACCCGGTGGACGCAAAATCCATCGCCCTATCGGATCTCAACCGTGGCACGCTTCTGACAGACGAGGTCCTTGCCGATGAAGAGGAGGCGGAACATTGCTACGTCGTATGCGACGGCCTCCAAGACGAGGCCAGCGAATTCATCGATGCCGATTCGCTGTTGGCACAGCTATCGAATACTGACGTCGAAACCGTGCCAGTAAACAGTGTCTGGGTACACATTTGCAACAAAAGAGGGATCAAGACGAATCCTACAGCGTATCCAAGTCTCTTCCAACCGTTGCCGTTCGCTTTACAACGCCAACCGTTGCTAGAGAAGCAGCCTCGCATGTTTGTTGGAGTGTCTGGGTTCGTTGGCCAATGCACGCAAGCAATTTGCCTGTGGTTGAAGATCTTGGGCGCCGAGTGTTATGAGTACGAATACGCAATGGGCGTCTGCTCGCTAACCACGCATTTCATTTCCCCGAGTGTGGATTCGCCAGGGTACGAATCGGCGCGGGCAATGCGCATTCCCACGGTTGGGCTGGGATGGCTCGAGCATATCATGCAGCACGGATACGCACCGGAGTTGGATCGGCAGTTTCAACTGCGCATTGAGATCATCGTTCGGGATCTGAATGGCACCGAGACTTCGATCGAGGTTGAAATGGCCAGCCCACTTTCGGAAACTTTTGAGGCAGCAGGGATTGTGATGTCTGAATGCGATCTTCTCGTCCACGGCGAGGCGATCGATGACGATGACGCAACACCATTGTCCCTGGACCTTGGCAATTTGGACACGATCGAGGCTTGGCCAAAGACTCTGCAGATCACCCTCCGGGATGCAGCGCAGAACGAGATCGAATTTTTGGCAAGGGCAACGGATCCCATGTCCACAATCTTCGACGAGTACGCCTCCAAAAAGGAGATATCTCCGAGGCAGTGCACTTTTCTGCTCGAGGACGGGCGGAGAATATACGATCACAACGAAACGCCGTGGGCTCTCGGAATAAAGAGTGGGAGCACGATCGACGTGGTACACACTCTTACAGACTGTAATTGGCGGGTTCTACCAGGGGAAAGAGAGCCGTTTGCTCTCGACGCGGGAAGCCAGTTTGATTTGAACGGCGAAACGATCGATGGCAACCGAGATGTGACGGCCCCCCTGCTGGACACGGATGACGGCAACCGGATTGCATAGAACGACAAGCAATGCGCTCTCGCAGTATCAAGTATAATGCGCAACATAGAGGTGAAAGCTTTGCCACAACACCCTTTGCCACCCTGCTATGTTGCTTGCATCGAACTCGTGCCTCCTTCAGATCACTGTTCCTCCACCCGTCTACAATATCCGTAGCTATCCGTCCTTCCCGCCCCTCCACCAAATCTTTCAGGCAGAGCTTGGCAGAGCTCCTTTTATTTTGCGGCAGGCTCTGCGGTGAAGTCCCGGGTGTTGGCGGCGAGGAAGCCGCCGAGGGCCCATCACTCTCTCGGCGGGGGCGCCGGGACCTGCCGTGCGGCGCAAGTGCCCCGAGCACCTGGCGGGCGGCGGCGGGCCGGCTAGAAACTGATGCAGCGGAGGACCCAACTTGTGCGCACCGATTCAGACGGACACGCCTGCGTTGACACCAATAACCGCCCCCGCCTGCTCGCTCCGACGCCACTGACACAAAATGATCGACTACTTCAAGGGCATCTACGGCCTCAACCTCCTCGCGCGCGTCCACGGCTCGGCCCTCTACAAGGGCTCCCTCGTCGGACTGCTCTCCGTGCTGGTCTACCTCCTCATCGACCTACGGTGGAACAAGGGCGACGATTTGGACCATCCGTACGGGGTGGGCGTGTTGGTGTCGAGCGTCAGCTTCCTGATTATATTCAGGGCGAATTATGGGTACCAGCGGTATTGGGAGGCGTGCGTGAGTTGACCAATCACTGCAATTTTGTGCATATCTTGTGTACAAAATTTATTTGCAGGGGGAGAGGCTCATTCATCCATAACTCCTCTGCAGGGAGCCCTCCACCACTTCATGAGCAAATGGATGGACGCAACCATGCACGCGGCCGTCTTCCACCTGCAGAGCAAGCATTACGACGGATCCCGGCCGCCCAGCTTTTTCGACCACGACGACCTCAACAAATTGAACCTGACCCGGAGCCGCGTGAGACAGGACGACAAGCACGAATCTTTTCGGGGATCGCACCGACTAAAGTCCGTGTACGATTGCGAGAAGGAGTACGACGAGAGCAATACGTTTGTCAGGCCGGACACGCTGATGGGGGACGACGCCAGTGTGGCCAGCGGGAGGTCGGGGAGCTTGCTGTCCAGTGCCAACCTCGGAGATGTATTGTTGCAACGATTGGGCACGCCCCTCCGGAACACCACTCCGCTCCCCAGCGGCGTTTTGGACGGTCACTGGGACGTGGTGGCTCCGACCCCGGACCGGGCGTCGTCGTCGATGATCGAGCGGACGGAACTGTACACAAAACAATTCCCAAGTTCGCGGTGTCCCAACCAGAACTTTGCGGTGAGGCCCGCGGGACGCACGCCTCCGCTGTTTTTGCAGGAATTGGCGCATCTGTCGTCGCTGGCGTGCGCCGTGGCATTATCAACGTTGCGGAACGACATCGAATCCAGCGAGTCGCCGTTGGACATGTATCACCCGGGATCGGCGTGGCCGGCATCAGATCCGGACCAATTGCCCAAACACGTCCGGCGCGAATTCCAACGCCGCTACCACGGCCTCACCATCATCCAGCACTGGCTGGGCCTCGATAGAATGCCCAACCTGAGATCGAAATACAACGCCGCCCGACCGCTGCTCGTATTGGGGGGCGTCTCGGCGGGGGAGATACAATTCTTGCAAAAGGCACGGGGTCCCCACGCGAAGGCGCAGCTGGCGCTGGACTGGTTGCAGGCATTCATTATACGGGAGCACGTGGAGGGGAGCATGGGCGAGGTGCACTCGGCGCTCGTCAGTCGACTCACACAGTTTTTGAGCGACGGCATGTTGGGCTACAATCACGCCCGGCAAATCATGTTCATCCCATTCCCCTTCCCGCACGCGCAGCTGAGCGCCTTCTTCACGATGACGATGGTCGTTGCGATCCCATTTTTGATGGACCAGTACACCAACATCCTATGGATCGGGAGCATCATCACTTTCCTGACCGTGACGTGCCTCGTGGGTTTGCACGAGGTGGCCCGGGAGATGGAGAATCCGTTTCGGAATGTCCCCAACGAAATTCCCCTCTGCACTTTGCAGGCCATGTATAACGAGGCTTTGGTGACGATGTTTGCGGGGCACAATCCGGACTCGTTTTGGGACGCAGAATTGTACCAAGGCGCGCTGCAGGCAATGGCAATGGGGAGGATCTATCACCTGGACGATTCTGCAAAAGGCTTTGCAAATACAGAAGGAGTGATGGAAATGCAGTCGGTCGACGTCATGCAAAACGATACTGCGTGGAAGAGCCCCTCTTTGTCACCAAAGAGAAAGAATGTTACGTTCAATTCCGAAGTGGAAACCAACGACGAAGTTGCCAGGGAACTCCGTGGCCTGTTGGCAAAGCAGGCGTCGGAAATAGAAGAACTGGAGAGGTCGCTAGACGAAGAGGAGAGCCTCCAGGGGAGATGACAACGGCTTGGACATAACCTTCAGACACATACCTTTAGGATAAGTAATCAGTAGGCGTCAATAGAACCATCGTTCGCTTAAATTGGATCAACAAGTGTAGCGACCACTTAGCACCAAACCCTCTCCTTCGCTCCGGCGAGCGGGCTTGCGGTCATTTGCTCCTCCGACCCCCCCGTGCCCCAGAACAAATTGCCACCCTTCGAAAAGCAACCAAAGTCTTCTGCAAATGTTCCAGTGTAGAAGCTGACGTATTCGCCACTTTGCATTTGCCCCTCGCACTCTGATCGGGTTTGACATATCTTGGGCGACGGTCCTGTAGCCGCTACTGCTTCTGTTGATGGAGCCGGAGTCGCCGAGGGTCGTGTAAGTGGGGCAGGTCTAGGCGGTAGAGGAGGCCCAGTTGGAGAATCGTCTCTTGCGATAAAGGGAATGTCGAACGGGTGCACGTTGTCGATTTCTCCGTAGGAGAGAGATACCTTCTCCTGCGCAATCAGGAGGCCATTCGACTCCACTCGGTAATGCCTGTCAGTGAAGCGGCTCCCTTCCCCGTGAAATGTGAATTGGTACTGCCCTGGCCGCAAGCACGTGGACTTTTCCATCCACAGCTGATCTTCCCAGGAGTCGTCTGTCTCGTCACTGTATGTCACGATATTGGTAGAGTCACTTGCAATCAAATCGCGCGTTTGAATTGCCGCCTCCCACAAGCCGCTGTTGATATTCGACATAGTGACGATCGTGACATTGATCCAAAAGCATTCAAAAGTGGTAGGAGCCGAAGAAATAGAGGACATCTGTGTAGGTAGAGCCTGCGTGCAGCCGGCAATGTCCATCGAGTAGACTTCATTCTGATCTGCAGCAATCAAGGTCCGACCCGAAAGTTGGTAGTGGCTGTACGACTCGTCAAGGGTCAGAGTTTCTTCCCATGCTCCATCAGGCTGTTGTGAGAAGATGTGTGTTTGATTGGAGCTGCTAACAACCAACAGATCCGCGTCCAAATCGAATGCCTGCCCAAACCCCTCATCGTAGTCAGACGAGTTCAATGTCTGCAGCAAAGTGTATTGCTGCCCTGCGCCTTCCCTTTGGTAGATCAGGACGCTCTCCACGGGTTCGTACCAAATTTCAGAGTCTCTTTCCGGCGTATCATAAACCCAATATCCTTCTGGCCCAGCCGACGAGACAAGATGATTGCCACTCATTGCCAATGTCTTGATGTTGGCATGCGATTGCTCAGGCAATTTGATAATGTCGAGGGCGCTCTCGTTTTGCGGGCTGTACACTTCCACATGGCGATCTGAGAGATGGTCGTCCCCGAAATCATATGCAATTGTATCACCTTCAACAGCAATTTCGCCAAAACTGCCCCAACTAACACGGTTCCCAAGCCCGGCAACCTCTTTCCACTCATCTCCCACTTGCTTGAAAATATACGCTCCATTTGGACTGGAGGTGAGAAGGCTCACAAATTCTCGAACACATACATCTTTGTCCGATACGACCAACAAAGCGCCATCGATGTCGACCGACTCGCCAAATCTACACTCTCCAATTCGAGAGGACGGCTCCGGCGATACAACTCTTTCCCATGTCCCAATCCCGCTCTCTCTATAAACGTGCACTGCACCTTCCATATCGTCTCGTGATGGCAAACCAATAACAGCGGTCTTGCCCGAGAGTGCCAAATCAAAATACACATACCCCGCATATCCTAGCTTCCAATCAAGGTTGCGTTCGACTGAAAAATGAACTCGTTGCCAAGTCCCCTCGTTCTGTAGTTTGTAGAACTCAATGTAGAAGGCGCCGTCGCCAATCTTCCCAAATTCGTTGTACCTCGACGCCACTATGTAGGCCACGACCAAATTGGGGCCGTCCACCGCCGTCCGCACAACCTCAGCATCAGGACTGAGCAAGTCAATCTTCTGTTTGTTTGACCCAACCGTGTCTGAACACTCCGTGGGCGAGGACGATGGGACCAGGCTGACGGTGGGGTGCGAGCTGATCGACGGAGCAGGCGTTGAATCAGAACCGATCATCTGCGTAACAGGCGGCTGGTCCCTCGAAAGGGTCACTCCGAGAGCAATGGCCAGCACCGCGAGGGCAGCAAGGAAGAGTGCCAGCAACAACCGAACCTTCCTTTGCTTCCACATCGGAACTGTTGGCTCCGCCATGATGACCTCGTCGTGCACCGCGTAGGCCTCCGTGATGCCCGGCACCGAATCACCTCCTACTTGCACGGGGATTCCATTATCGGCGGAGGCGTAGACACTGGCATTCGGGGCGCTGGTTCTACCTCCTGCTGCATCTTCAGAAGCCTCGAAATCGATCGTGTTCACGCTGGCTTCCTCGTCTCCCCCGCTCCGATCTTGTGCCCCCTCGGGCCTGCCCCCCCAAATTGTCTGAAGGTATCTGGGGCTGGATATCGTCGTGAATTGCAAATCGTCGTCCTGTCCTCCCGGCCCCCTCACCGACGTCCCGGTTGATGCTTCTCCCGCGGGCTCGGGCGCCTGTTTGGGCGCCCGTTGGGGAGACCCTTTGGGGGAGCCGGCGCCGAGGGCGTAGGCAAACGATCCGGGCGGGGACGGGGGCCCAGTGGGGTAATCTGCATCCTCATCGATGTGCTCCACGCCCGCGGGCCGCCGCTCCCCTCCCTTGGGGCCCTTGGTCGTTTCCAGCATCGCCGCTATCGCCGCGACGTGCAGAGGCTCGTCGACGTCGATGTGTTCGACGCCGCGGGCGTTTGAGGACGAGTTCGCATCTTGTGCTCGCGGGGCGTTGGCTGCATCTGGGGCTGTTTCGCCGCCGTCAGCCCTCCCCTCCGCACCTCCGTCGTGGCTGAGATCGAAGCCGCTTTCGTCACTTGCCATACTGCGTTTTATGGGCACGAGCAGCCGCCCCAAGACCAAGTTGGGTGTGGTGTGTTGTTCAAGGCATCAACACGTGACAACCCAAAATCACGTGATCTCACAGAGCCTTCGCAGGAGACTGTTTCTGATGTTGGCTGCAAGTTTGGCGCCATGAAGATCATGTGCCCCGGAACTCAACTGCCCTTTGGTGTCGTCAACAGAAAGCCTCGCCTGCGTTGAAATTGCTGCTCAACAGGCACCAGGAGGCATCAAAGGTGAAGCGAACTGGTGCACTTCACAAGAGTGCACACTTCACGGCCCTTCATCGGCGCGCTCAGTGCTTTCACCCGCACAATAATTCAACTGCCCTCCTTCTCATGCCATTGCAATCGAATTGACCGCTCCCAAGAAGATGAGTTCCCTCGACGCGGACCGCGCCCGCACCGAACAAAGGGGCGCCCAAGCCGCCGCGGCCGCGGCTCCGAGGCGCGTGCCTCGCCCCAAGCGCCCCCTGAGCGCGTTCAACGTGAGTTCTCTCGGCGGTGATTGCGCTACCGTCCTCTCTTATTGCTTCGGTTCTCATACATCGCTGTCTCCTCTCTCATGCACCCTTCAATTGCAATACTGCCCACACAACACAGCTCTTCTACCGGTTCAAGCGGCAGCATGTCCTCGACGCCTCCACGTCCGGCCAGCCCACCAAGGAGGACGTCGAGGCCCTCGTCGCCCGCCCGCCCGGGCTGGAAGGCGCCGACGACGCCGAGACCGAGAACCTCTCCGACGAGGAAGTAAACGAGCTCCGCCGAGCCAACATCCGCGCCGCCCTGGAGGACAACCTCGCCCCTCGCGACACCCGTGACCGGCGGCACCGCCAGACCACAGCCGGCGTCAGCGGGGCCCTCTCCTTCGTCG
>JALLAP010000386.1:0-16223 GCA_036939355.1 Thalassiosira profunda | reverse complement strand
ATTGATGCCGTTATTGGGCCGGAGGGGCGGCGTTGGCCAACACCTCCTCCATTTTGCCTTGATTCCGGCGCCCGGGTGTTTTCCTCCCCCGTCCGCTGCCTGTTGGTGTTGGGTGGACTACTCTTTATGAGGACACCCAACATTGCAAAATCGCATCACAAATCGATCATATGGGGTAGGAGAACGTATTCGATCGCTGAGGAATGGAGGAGGATCGATCAATTGGATGAAAAGCACCCATCTCCTGTCATATCCGGGGCACAAACATCAACAGGTCCGCACTTCTATGGCCCGATACTTTCACCAACAATGGCAGATCAATAAAATAGCAGAGCAGTGAATTACATTGATACTAATAAAGAGAATGCAATGAGTTCTACTGTTGCAACTTGTTCTATTCCCTCTTGTCCTCCTCATTCCCATGCCATATCAATGAAACCACTACATTTGCAATAGGAGAGATGGCCCCTAGAGGCACCATCCTGCCCCCCCGACGCCGCTCCGGTCGCGGCCGTTCGTCGGATATGATCATATTCGGCTACGGACCGAGTATTGGGCCCGGAGGATGGCTGCGAGGTGGCGTAGGGGCCGCATACCCACGTGAGAAGGACGCGCCATCGTCGGCTCATCTACTGCGTAGGCCGGGCCGGTCTAGAGCTCCACAAGGCTCCTTTTCACCGCGGATTTCGATGTCCGCCCATCGCATAGGACCCATTCGACGGCGCGGCGGCGATAATGACGGCGTGTATGGCCATGGGGTGACGCCGCGGCCATCGCCCTACCGGAGCGGCGGAATGGTGAACCGGTGTGGGTTGTTGGCTTAAAGTACTAATTCCTACGTAATTTTCGGTTCAGAGTTTCCCGGCCGCGGTCAAAAGGCCAGACCATGACGCAAAAACAACCCCCCTACGGAGCGGCGGAAATGACCAGGTTCTGGTCCAAAGAATCAAACCAAACTTCACAGCCATGTTATTTATGCTCCATAGAGGGCGCCCGGCCACTCGGGCGTGGATTTTGGCAAGATTATTTTGGGGCCAATTTACCAGTGCAGCCCCTAACGCGGTCCGAGCTCCCTCCACCAATAATGGCGACGCCAAGGGCATGTGCTCATAGAGCACATGCTGGACATTGGGTACATCACCCTGGCTTAGCGGTCGGAGGAGCTCACGCGGCGGCGGCCGTGCGCAAAGTATGCCGATTTTCGGAGGAAAAAGTACTCTAAACATACTTATTCCTACGTAGTTTTTGCCTCTTCTTCATGTCACATCAAGGTCAGGACGTGTTCCATACGTAGCTGGTTCACACATAAATGAAACCAGTCACCGCCTCGGAATTGTGCGATGTGTGGCCGTTGGTCGAGGTGTTGGTGTGCTGGAGCATGCGGACGGTTTGTTGTTGGATGGTTTGGAAGGCCACCAACGGAAAAACAGTGAAAAAGAAGCAGTGTCGGAAGAGAGATTTGTTGGTGCAACGACAGAAACGACTTTGCCGCTTGTGTAACATTTGACCTTTGATTTTGCACATTGTCAAAAAATGTGTACCGGTATTTTGTATCTCATACGTAGGAACTGAACACTTCTAAAAATACAAAAATATCTTGTTGCCAAACTCGTAGTTTCCAAGGGATTGCGCCTGTTCTAATTTAGCAAAAAAAGGTGCCGGTCCACCATATACGTGGTGGATAGCCTCTTTCGTATATTCGCCGTACTACCAAAACCTGCTAACGCTAAAAGGCTTGCCAAATTACCATATTCGCGGCATATTGCCAAATTACCACATATTAGTGGTACATACGAATTTTTTGAATATACCACGAATATGTGGTATTTTTGTCTGCAGTGTCGCCAGCCCGCTCGCTTGCAGCTCAGCCCCGCAGCGCGTACACTCCACGAGACGTGACTCCCACTGCGCTGCGCTGCCGACATGAGTCCCGAGCGCGACGGAAAGTAACTCCCACTCCACAGCCGAGTCCTAATCTTGCCAGGAACGCAGATCATTACCTGCGTCTTCTTCGTGTTGGTACGAAGCCCGCCGTGTTCGAACAACTCGACCAGAATGTCCAGCTGAGACTGCATGTTTGACTCAGAAGTTCGTAGGATTCTACAAAAATATATGTAGGAATTACCTACTTAGTACGAATTTGGTGGGAAGAGTTATGAGGTCTTAGAAGTGGCGAGATGGTACAGACCCCCTGCGCATGGCGCCGCACATCGCCACACTATCCTAATATTGCACACACTACCTCTCAAGGTAGGGGCCGAACCAGTAAATTTTATAGAGGCATAAAAAATATGGGCCCCATTTACTGTTCGCCCCCTGTCAATGGCCTAAGCAAAGGAAAAGGACTGCATGTGCTTGGAATGGTGTAAATCGGCCCAATACTAGGCCATTTAGAGCAATTTCGGCAAATTGCTGTTTCATTGCTGTCCTGGGCAGGGAAGGCGAAATTTTGCAACCACTCTAGGTACTTAAGTACATAAATCATCTACGGGTCTACTACCACACCTACTCTCATCATCTACCTACCTCACATACATAGGTACCTACCTATGTGCGATAAGTAAAGAGGAAACTTTAGGTATGGTAGTTCTACTTATTATCTAGGTACCTACATAGGTTGTAAAGAGTACGATAGAAGTAGGTAGAGTAACTTTCTTCTCATAACTTTTAGGACCCCAACAGACTGTATCGAAAGCTAGTTCCAACATGTTGCGCCAAAACAGCAATGCTCCTTCGGACGAGTCATGGATTGATGGGATTATCGACAATCTCCTGTCAGCCAGGAATAAGAAGCCTGGGACACCAGTAGATATTAGCGTTCATGATGCGACCAACCTATGCAATCAAGCGCGAGAAGTTTTACTGAGTCAGCCTATGCTCTTGGAGTTGGGTGCGCCTATAAAGATTTGTGGTGACATACATGGCCAATACACAGATCTTTTGCGTTTGTTTGAGTATGGGGGATTTCCACCTGAGGTGACCTACTTGTCTATTGCTTCCTTGCCGCGCGGCCTCACTGACTGACTACTTTGTTTTCCTCTCAGGCGAATTATTTGTTCCTTGGGGACTATGTTGACCGAGGTAAACAATCCCTTGAGGTTGTCTGCCTTTTGTTCGCATATAAAATCAAGTATCCAGAAAACTTTTTCATTCTCCGAGGCAACCATGAATGCGCTGGCATAAATAGAATATATGGGTTTTATGACGAGTGCCGTCGCCGCTTTAGTGTGAAACTTTGGAAGGCTTTTTGCAACACCTTCAACTGTTTGCCTTGCACAGCTGTCATAGACGACAAAATCATCTGCATGCATGGTGGCTTGAGTCCAGAGCTGAGCCAGATGGAACAGATAGCGAACATAGCAAGGCCATGTGACGTTCCTGACACAGGCCTTCTCTGTGACATTCTTTGGGCAGACCCTGATCCCTCCATTACAGTAAGTTTCTGATACAGTTCTTTGTCCTGCTGGGAAGGTTTCTTTTTTCTTATCCCACACCTTCACATAACAGGGCTGGAACGAGAATGACCGGGGTGTCTCGTTCACTTTTGGGGGGGATGTTGTCCGTCAATTCCTTCGTCGCCATGACCTAGACCTTGTTGTTCGAGCGCATCAGGTTGTCGAAGACGGCTATGAATTTTTTGCTGGCAGGGAGCTAGTGACAGTATTTTCAGCACCCAACTACTGTGGCGAATTTGACAATGCGGGGGCGATGATGACTGTAGATGACACGCTCATGTGCTCGTTTCAAATTCTCAAGCCCGCAAGTGCGCAGCAACAAAGATCTGGCTACGGCAGACCGGGGACTCCTGGACGTCCCAGTGCAAGGTGAATCCAAGAGATTCAAGACTGTTTGGTATGAGCATGTTTTTACGGTAGGAATTAAAGCGGCACTGTGTATGTACTTAGAAATCTTTGTACCTACTTGGGATTTTGCATCACGAAAAGTGTCTCTGTGTCCTATTAAAATGCTAAAATAGTCTACTTTTCAGCCGGCCGTCGTCCAACCAAAACTTTGCAACTCTTCACCGTCATGGCCGTGGCCGCCGGGGCGCCGGCCCTACGCCGCCTCTTGACCGGCGAGCACCCAAACCAACGCCGCCTCTTGACCGGCGAGCACCCAAACCACCGGCGTCCCCCAAGCGGACCGTATTGACCGGCGTCTCCCCGGGCCGCCCGCGCGATCGCCGGACCGGAAGGCCGCCGGCCGGAGCCACGACCGCCGGCGGCAAAGAGCCACATCAAATAGGAGTCAGGAAAGGTGGACCACCTGTTGTTTTCACTCGTGGCGGAGAAAACTACAAACAATTCTCATACAAACATGGATACCGGAGAGAGAAAAGTACTGCATCTGCATTGATCACTGCCCATTCGGATTCCCATTGCGCTGGGACAATCGAGGGTATTACATTCATCTTCGTGAAACCCCCAGGCAGATATTGAACGCTGGTTGCGGATGGCATTGCTGCGAACCCGCTTTAACGGGTGCATTAGTGAGGTTTGAAGTTTTTAAACCCCTTTCCTGCCTACAACCTCCAAAAGACCTCCTTTTGCCTAAACCGCTCTAGAAACCTAGTTTTCTCCTATTTTTTTTTTCACCATTCTAAAATTCCAAGCAACAGTCCCTTGCATTAGATTGTTGAGGGGTAGTGTGTGCAACAGCAGAGAGCCATCTTGAAGACCTCAAACTCTTCCCGCCAAATTTGTACTAATTCCTACGTACATTTTCCTAGAATCCTATGCAGACCTGAGATCAAACATGCATCACACCCAAAAGTAGACGGCCATGGCGGCCTCAATATAAGGTCTCAGTAGGCGTTAGTGGCGGTGTTTATGAAAGCTTAATACATGCCCTTTGCAATGGTGTAACTGGTGTTGGAAATTGTGGGGGGGCCGTTACTAGGTTACAGACAACACTTCTAACTCAACAGTCAACAAACTCCCGGCGTTGATATTTACCCGGTCAGGAAGGTCAGCAAATCTTGGATAAACGATGCTCTGCCGTCAATCCAAGGCGCAAACAACATCGCCAAGAGGTGTACCGAGGAATCGGCAACGTTGATTTGGGGGTGGAGGTCGTTTGAGGGGCCCTCTGGCTACCGGTAGCCACCGGATCGGACCTCAAAAACCCGGGGTGATGATGGAGGTTTGCAATTGTTGTGAAGGCCATGAGGGCCCCACCGGCGGTGTTGGGCGATTCCGACCATCCATATGTGTTGGTGTTGGCAAGAGGAGGGGGCGGATGCGGCTGGGTCACCGGCGGGTGGACCTCCGCTTGGTCGGGGAGGCCAACTTTTCCGATTGCCCATGGCGGTGTCGTGGACAGTCGTGATGAAGGTAGATCCGCCGCCGTTGCACCGCGCCGGTCGGCCGAATCGGACCGGACTGATGGACGGCGGAGCGTCGCCGGGGGTGTATCCTTCGAGATGGTGGGGCGGGTTCACATGCAGGGCGTCGTCTCCGCCACTTTCGGCCGCGGCTTTCGAGGGAGCGTTGATGGCCGTGAAAAGCCTCGCTCAACCTCAGATCCCCCGCCCTCGAGGCGGCCTCCGGCGCCGCGCCGGAATTGCCCCCCCCCCCCCGGCCAGAACGTCCATAAATATCCCCTAGATTGGCGCTGTTGACGGTCTGGGCGGAGTAGACGCTCGCCCAACCCGGCAAGTCGCCGCCTCTGCTGTCGACGGATTTTCATCAGAATCCTCGGCCAGTCCGGCCGGCCGCTGCAAACCGGCAACACAGCGCTCCACGCCGGCCATGCCCGCCGACGTTCATTTTTCCTGTGCAAACCGAGATTTCCCGCCACAAAATGTACTATTTCCTACGTATGTTTTAACGCAACGGCCAGACGGTTTTGAGGCTCGCAGGTTTTTGCTATCGTCCGTTCGCCAACCACCGGCCGCCGAAAAAAGCTAGCTACGTAGTTAGAGAGGCCGCTCGACGAATTCGTCGACCACAATACTCTCCTTCTCGCACCAGTTGCTTAATGAAAACTCATCCAAATCCTCCAAACGAGCTCGAGTCCGCAATCTATGACTCTTGTAGATTGGGGATCCGTTTTGGTTTGGGCGAATCGGTCCAGTCTTCATGGAGAAACTGGTGCTAATTTGAGGCCCATTGAGATCGACCAAGGATGAAATAGCTTTAGTGCGAGAAGTAGTTATTTTGAGGCTTCTCTACTGTAAAACCCCCCTCAAACCGCCCAGACCGACCCCGACCATGGCCGCCGCCGCCGTCCTACGCGGCCACCCACCGCCCTATCGCCCCCCCACCCGGCGTGATCGATGGGCCACAACCTCGGCTACGACTGGGTGAGCGGCGGACGGGGCGGGTAGGCCGCCGAGACGGTTATAACCTCAAGGCGGGCGACGCCGTCGATGGAATTGCAACGGCCGCTGCCTCCTCATGCGGCCATCCTCCGCCCTCTCGCCGCCACATGGCACAGAACGACGGCCGATGAACCCATCTATCCAACCGACCGCAGAGGGTGGGGCGCAATCGACGATATGCCGGCGGCCGGGACCTTAAAGGCACCTATTCGATGGCCAAAATTATTTGACCTTGAACCGGTGGAGGAGGCCGACGGCTTGGATGGCGGCGACCACGAGGAGGACGACGACGACCACGAGGAGATGAACGCAATGGCAATGGTACAATAGCAATCGAATGCATAATAATAATGAATTGCAATTAATACAATTTATGGCCATACGATGTGCTCTTTAATTGTTTGCAATTCGATTCGCCCCCCCTCCTCCACCGCCTCCTCATCCCCCACCATCATCGACTTCTCTATCTCCCTCTCCTTTGATATTGGTTGATTGTTGTATTCGCCGTCGCCGTTCGTGAGGAGGAGGGGGCTCTCATCAAGGCCGCCGTGGGATTTGTAAAACAAACGGCCGGGCTTCGCCTCCTCCTCAACGATGCACCCCTCCTCGCTGACCAGCCCCTCGCAATCCACGAGATCCTCGACACTGCCCTCGTGGCGGTGGACCACGAGTTCGACCTTGCCGTCCACGTCGTCGCGTTCCCGGCGGTGCAGCGCAAGGGGTTCACGACCTGCAGGTCAGAGCCCGCCTCAGTCACCGGCCGTTCCGGCGGCCCTTTCGTCGCCGCCTTGCCGCCCGCTGTGGCCCATTCGATAGCGGAGGTCGCCGGCCATCGAATGGACGGGGTCGGGAGGCGAGGCGGCGGCGGGCGGCGGTGTAGGGGCAGGGCGGCACCATGGTTGGTTGGGATAGGCCATCGGCCGTTGATTTTTGTTGGTTCTCTCAAAAAATTGCGTGAACCCCGCTCTCTTTTCCCAAGTTCTGAAGGGTGGTGTGTAACAATTTCTACGTAGAAGTGGCGGGAAGACAAAACCTGGAAAAAGTTTCACGCAGAAAAAATGAACGTCCGCCGCCGCCCGTTCACCCAGCGCTAGTAGTAGTAGACAGGTATTGGCGAGGTCGTCCTAGGTTATCGTGCGTTGGGGCCGAGCGTTGAGTTGCAATTGGCCGGTGCAGGTCGGGTGCACTTAGTGGGGGGGTCCAAATCTGGGAAGGGCGGCAAAAAAAGCTAACTTACGCAGGCAGGAAAGGGTTAACACAGTGCCAGTGCAGATAAAGTTGGGTTAAGCGAATCTGGAAGAGCGAATCTGGAAAAAATTGAAATTACAGCAAATTTCATACGTTGAGTTTCGTTTGGGTTAGCATATCCCAAGAGGGGGAAAAGGGTGAGGGCCTCACTTTCTGAATTTCTGCTCGCCGACGCGCGGGTCGGTCACGCCTCCGCCGTCGCGCGTGGGGCCGGCCCTCCTCGGCCCCGCGGACTCTGACCGGCGGCGGCGGCCATCCTAACGTCGCGGGCAATGCGGCCGCGGCCGGGGCGGCACAGACGATCACCACCGCGCAGCGGCAGTAGATCCCTTCCGCCTCCACATGTACACGGTCAAATGGGCAGACCAGGCCGGTCAAGCCGGTGGAGATGAGGTGGTGGTGGAGGCCGAGAGCGGTGACGAGGGCGCTGACGAGGGCGCCGACATTGATGGCGTGGGCATCCCTCAGCCTCCCCCGGTCAAATGGGCAGGCCGGCCGGGCCAATCCAACTGGAGGTGGTGGAGGCCGAGGACGTCGACGGGGACGCGGCGTGACGAGGAAACGAGGACGACGACGAGTGCGGGACCAACGGCGACTATTCGTCGCCGAGGGAGGTCTGTAGTGACACAACAATCAGCCATCGATGCGGATCGAGGAACGGCGAGAGGAGGAGGACGATGAAGACGGCGGCAAGGACGGCAGCGAGGGTGACGACAATATGGAGGTCTCGTCGATCGTGTCCGACCATAAGGAGTGCGGGGAGGTCCTGCAGGTCAATTGCAGTCGTAACTAATTGCAATAATTGCAATATTGCAAAGATGTTTATGTTGTGCGTATTATTGGCCGCTGACGCCGCTGGGAGAACCAACCCCACTGCTGCCGTGTGCACAGCGTCGGGAGGGTCATCGTCGTGATAGATGGGCGGCGGCGGGACGAGGCGAGGGAGCAGGGAGCGGCGGCCCCTCGCTTGGCCTCTTTGGCGCTGCTCGGCGGCAGAGACTGCTGGCTGGCGCGAGTCCTACAGGCTAGAGACTAGAGATGCTGGATTTGGAAACACGTCACAGCCTTCCAGATTTGCTGTAATTTTTGGAATACGCTGAGTTTTTTGGAATTCGCTGGTTTCCAGTCGCTTAACCGAAATATAGTACAGTAAGTATCTAACCCTTTGACATCTTTTTTTTCTTCTTGATGGCCGCCGTCGACGCACAAGTGCCGCGTTGTCACTCGTCGCATCACGTCGCACGCATCGCTGGCGAGCCAAGACGAGCGCGATGGTGTCTCGGCAGGTGCCTCTCCTCGGACATCAACACGTCCGCGATGGAAGCGTTGGCCAAGCCAACGCCGGCAAGGCGGCTCCCTACTCGACCGTCGACTTGACCGCGAGGTCGACCGACTCCGGAGAGGAGAGCCGCCTCGCTCGAGCACCTCGTCGACGACGCCGTCCGGTATGCCGGGTGCTGGAGGAATGTGGGCGCGTACGAATTGCAAATAATGCGCACCGCGGTCTCGCGCTCGCATGCACAAGCGAGTGATCGGTCGATTGTTGAACGAGGCGGAGAGTGCGCCCCGTGCGCCGCGGAGAGGTGCTGCCAGGGAGAACGGGTGCTTGAGGCTATTTCGCGTGCGAGAGATCGTGAATATACGGCAAATTGCAACTTGTGTGGGTGATCTTGCGCCCACGCGCGCCGCGCGTGGTCGAGGGGCCAAACGATCCGGGAGATTGCAATACAACGGGGAGCCGTCGGGCGAGGAGATGCTGGGCGGTCGTTCGCACGGACGATATATTTGCAATCTGCTTCTGCAACAAGTCGATGCGTCTCCACCAAGCTTTCTGGGAGCAAGTCAGTGAAACATGCGTGTGGTGGTACTTGCTACTCTTGTTGGTTTGATATTCATAGTGGGTTGGAGTTTGTTTTTTTCAAGAAAAATGGTCAATTGTTTGCAAAATGATGGGTGGTGTAAATTGTGATTGCAGACGCTGCTTAAATGAAACTGAGAACTTTGTACCAATGCGACAAAAGAAAATAGTCTTGCCGACCGAACCTGCACTTGACTTGCATATTCTGCCAGTTGGAAAGTATGGTCCCAACAATCAGAGGCTAGGAATTGTATGGATTCTTGAATTTTGCCGTCACTTTCACTTGCAGGCCATCGAGCCCAGCATCAAGAATCATTACACTGCCAGTGATAGTCACAGTTTCAGTTTGCCTTTTGGTTCAATCTATGACGTCAATGATTCATTATATCTGACGCCAGGGGTTGTCATGGAGAAAGGGCATAGTTTAGATGCAGTAATAATCGCGAGTTCTGACAAGAATTGGGTTCCCTACCTCGTGACTTCAGGCTTCAACTTTGAAAATGCTTCCATTTATAGAGCTCCAACGAGTGGCCATATTTTTCCATTTCTAGCCAACAGTGCCCGCGATGGCAACATAAGTGCTGGCTCAATAGTAGCTATTGTCCTCTTTCCGCGGCCAGCTGATTTATTCACAAGGAATATGGCTTGGTCAATCCCTCGTCCCGTTGATTTGGTCGAAGCTCCGTATCTTCCTGCCAAATGGATTCAACATGGAGAGCACAATAGTCACAGCAATTCGGGGCTGGAGGTCATACTATGGTCTGCCTGCCGTCGTACCAATCAGTCTAAGTTGATTGACGCATTTCTGCCATGAGAGAAGAGCGCCAGTTGTCGCAACGGTGTCGCCGTGTCGTGAAAAGACGTGTCGGCGTCACAGCATCCCAAAAGCTCCAGATGCGGGGATGGGCTCCATCCGTCCACGCAAGCTGACCAACGACGGGGCCAACAATGCACCATCGAACCCTCCTGGGGTAGTGTGGGCTGCTAGGGGTCGCGATTGGCTCTGGAGGCGCTGGTATTCAGTGTGGACATGGAAGTTGTTGTCTGGTAGTCTGGTTGACGATACGTTTATTTCACGTGATCAATCACGCCAATTGATTTCACCCCTTCGTACACATTACCGTCGGAATACACGAATTACACGATCGCACGTGGTTGGACAAACTCGTGAAAAGTAGTCACAAGCCGTCACTCACCACCGTTCGTGACGGGTGTGCCTACTTTTCTCTCATTTTGTGTCCAATTATACATATGCCCACGTTGCTACATCAGCTATTCTCCGGCTAAAGCGCCAGATATCACACACCGATCGGAAAGAGCCTGGGTGGTTGCCCAGTGAGCTCAGCTCTTCGCGGCGCCACGAGCAATGTCCAAAGTTGTGGACAGGCGCCCCGAAGCAACCCTCCGACACACCAGGGTCCATCGCATGTGGCTGCCTGAATAAGCCAGAGGATGGTGAACCCAAATCAACAGTGCCAGAACCGATATCAACCGAATCCAACGAGAAACCCCACTCCATCCATGTCCGCAAGGGATGCAGACCCCAAAGAAGCCTTCTGAACGATAGTCAGCCGGCCTCTCTCTTTTTGTATGCCAAAGTATGAGTCGAATGCCTGATAACAAACCAGTTGGAAAGCACATCCGCGAATCCCCGGGGTTGCTGCACCGGGTGGAGGTGGGGGTGGGGTAGCGCTGGAGTTTGCCAAAGCCGATACGTCGTCCGTATATCTATACTAATGAAGGTCTTTTGGGGGGAACGAAGTGGAGGAGGAGGATGAAGATCCGTCCCCTCGTCATCACAGTCAACTGATCTAGCCCGTAGGCTTTTAAGACAGTCCCCGTTGTGGATTGCTAAAATAGAAGTGTTGCGACCAATTCTGGAAGTCCCAAATACCCACCCCCGTCCACCAACCCCCCACAATCTGTTGCAACTGAGGGGTGACAAATGGGGACAATAAGCTCGATACATACCTACCGTCTTTGCCTTAGAATATGTAACACAGTTTTCAACCTGGATTGAAAATGTAAGCACCCCTCGAAAGTGAATATGTAAGCATTTCGGTACGTAGGAATCAGTACTACCTGTAGGGGGGTCACACCTTAGAAAACTGTACCGGTGCAAATTTGGGGCGGTTTTGGCACCCAAAGTGTTATGTAAGCACATCTGAGCAGTATCGTAGAATAGGTAAGCGCACGTAGGAACCAATATGTAAGTACTTACATATTCTAAGGCAAAGACGGTACGTACCTTCAGGTTGTGGAAATTTACGAGGAATTCAGTATCTGGTGTCATTTTGTAGTGTCAATTCAACACCACTTTTTGCCGGAACAAAGGATAAGAGCCCCCTTTTCACTGCGAGAAAGCTAGCAAATTGGTTTGTATCCGCGGAAAAATCAAAATGTAGTGTCAATTTGACACTACAAATTCTACGCGCACTTAGTACTAGTTCCAACGTAGATACACGGATTTGACCTTCCACGTGGAGGCTGTCTGGACCACCCGTTGGACCTCCCATCACGTGTGACGGAAAAGAACTCGCCGCTTTGAGCACGGACAACCTCAAACTGGCGAGCTTCTGCTCGGCGCTTCCTCGAGCTCGGAGGATGCAAAATCAAGCCCTCTTATCTGATTCAAATCGATTGAAGCACATCTCTACTGTATCTCTAGTATTAATATTGCAAGCTACTCTAATATCACATCGCCGCCGGGCAAGCACCGGAGAGCTGAATTGATACTATTTAATGTTATGATTGATGTTTATCTCCCTCCCGTCGAACTGTTGCAATGAAGAAACTCGCCCCTTCTCCAGTTGTACCATCCAAATTGCAATTCTGCCGCTTTCCAATTGAGAACCTATGAGCCGTACTCTGAGTAGAGCCGGAGCGCCCGGAGAAACCGCAATTGACCCTTTCACGGCACGTATGCAGCCCGATTTTTTCCCGCACATCGTACGTACTTTTGTACGTATCCGCACAATAAGAGCTCTCCATCAAGGAGCCTCGAACCCTTGTTATCTACCGCGCTGCTCTCGTGACGACTCCGCGAGCACCTCCGACGGTCCAAACCTTTCATAAATACTCCAAAGCGATTCGCTATCATGTGCAGTATGCATGTAGACGCCTGCTACGATCTGCTCATACGGCAAGCTAGTAAAAGTGCATGCTTGGCATTACATGATAAAATGTTGGCTTTCACCGCGGTCAACGGTTGCAATAAACATCAGAAATGAAATCTACATGCAATTCTGGGTTGACAAGGTACTGACAACATTGTTTGTATGTCAATATTGCATGATTGCGATTCGCAGTCCCATTACATTTTGAGGTGCGCGCTCCGTGATAGTTGGTCGCGCAAAATCGATCTGAGGGAAGTTAGCTATCTTACGTAGTACGAAGGCCTACCGTGAAAGGGTCAATCTGATCCAATGTGATTGCAATGCAATACGAGAACCATATCAGCACCCCCGCCTGGTCACATTCGCTCCAAAAACATGCTTCAGAGACAAGGATATTGTTGCGTATTCATCTTGCGGCGGAGCAGGAGCGTATCCCCCGGCAAAAATATCTCCCGAATTGCAATTCATTGCGTATTGTCGAGTTCCCCCCCCGCGCGAGGACGCCGATTTCCACGCCCCCCGCCCATTTGATTGTCGCATCACCTGTGGGGCACGTGGTGGCGGTCATAACGACCTGTTCCGGCTGCGGCGTCGGGGCATTCGTCGCGTCGAAAATGCACATCAATTCAGAGCCCGGCGCGGGGTCGTTTTCGCTGCGTGATAGGCTGCGCCGCGTCCAAATAGAGGCAGTTGGCGAGCCTTCGACAGCATATGAAGGCGATGCGGTGGCGGCTGGACCGCCAGCGGACGGCTGCTGGTGGTGCGCCGACGCCGCGGCGTGCGTGCACATGATGTGTCACCTCATCGTGAGGCGCCGTTTGCACCGCACTGGCGATGCTACGGCGGCGGCTTTGCAAATTCGTCCCGGTAGGCGTTGTTGATGTGCTTATCCGCCATGCCGGGCGGGAGGAACAACGATTCTATCTGCGGAGGTTGCGCTGGTGCGGGCGTAGGAGGAGGCAGACCTTCATTGTGCTTTCGACTTAGCGGATTTTTTGCTTCATTTGACTTTGTCCTCTGCTTTGTCACGCGTGAGGGAGAACATCTACGTAGGAATTCATATTATTTCGTGGTGTCGATTTGACACTACAATTTGATGCACAAGTAGGTAGGGAGCTTTTTCTACGGTAGGAATTCGTAAAAAATGTACAGTACCACTTAAATTGTTGTTTACGAGAAATTTAACTACCTACCAAATTTGTGTTGGTTTTCTTCCAAAAAATATTACAGCAGCCCTATTATTGAAAGCCCTTGCTTCTCTCTTGGTAAATTCGGCCATATCGGCGGGGAATGTTTGCAATTCTGAGCGTCCCAGGCTTCTCTAAGATGCCTTTGGAATATGTCCAGAACCAAATTCAAGGTTGGATGTCTGCCCCAAAAAGAGACTGCTAACAAGATTGAACCCGCTCCAATGCGGCGCTGAATTAAGGTGGCGGTCAACGGAAGATTTTTTGGTATGTTTCTACGGTAGGAATTTGGCGAGCCCCCAAACCACCGGCGTCCCCCAAGCGGACCGTATCGACCGACGTCCCTCGGCGGCATTGGCGGCTTGCCCAAGGGCTTGCCGCATCGGCCTCGGCTCGTTTCATGCCGCCAGAGGAGGTGTGGATCATTCGCTATTCTGCTGAAACCCGCAGGTTGATGGGGCCAAGGCCCCAACACTAGTCAGTGTTCGCCTCACCACACTCCTCCGGCGCACATTGGTACAGTTGCTGACTCGCTTCGAAGAAAGTTCATGACATATTCTACTGAACCCGATAGCCGTAGGCGTGGTTGCTGATTACTGGGGCCGGGGCCCCAGCACTATGTAGTCAGTTTTCGGCTCAATCCCCCAATTTGGCCCCAATGCCAAGAGTACCGCCTTTTTGTAT
This sequence comes from Thalassiosira profunda, assembly GCA_036939355.1. NCBI lineage: Eukaryota > Bacillariophyta > Thalassiosirophyceae > Thalassiosirales > Thalassiosiraceae > Thalassiosira > Thalassiosira profunda. Next base: position 1,808 of record JALLAP010000386.1, on the reverse strand, counting down.
CCCTAGTAGGATAGATGTATGTGTGTGAATGCTTTCCGACTCTGGTTGGCGGAGGCGGAGACTCGGGCACGGCCGACTCGGGCGCCGGACTCCGGAGGATCGACCGGACTCGGCATCTGCAAATTGCCGGAGAACCAAGCCATTGGTACAAAAGAGGACAAGTTACCCCCTCGAGGAAGTAAAGCTTCGAAGCCAACACTGTGGCCCTCATAAAAAATCCCAAAACTCTCTTCTTAGACAGTGTCCATTTAGGTAAAATTTAGGTCAGATATGGGTATCATACTCTCAAACCAGCATTTAATGTCATGCCTCTCTTCTCTCTTCTCCTCAGACTCAGACTGCTAACTGGGACAGTCTATGTAGGAATTAGTACAGCTAGTAAAATATTTTGGTGACACTTATTTTTAGCTAATTTGAGATGTTTTTTTTTCCACACACACTATCTAAGTCTAAGTGTCACAGAGGGGGTGCGAATGGTGGGGGACTTTTTTTCCTGGCTGGGGCACTCGTGGACACTACAAACCTCTACGTAGGAATTCTGGTACACCCGGCAAAACAAAAACACAACGAACTCAAGACCGCCGCCCGCCATGGCGCTGCCGCGGCCGGTTGCCCTACGGAGCAAGTCGGCGGCCGATGCCGGCAAATGATGGCTCGGCGGATAGTCACGATACAGCTCCACCTCGACCAGGTCGAACAAGAGCCGAGGACGGAGTGGAAGGCGGTCAAACGGCGGCCTAAGTGGATATTGCGCTGCAAGGTCAACCCGCCGGTCAACCCATGCACCTTTAGAGTGCGTAGTAAACTTAATGGCCTCCTTGACCTCCACCATTGCACACCGGCCCGTTTAATACTATGAAGGTGCGGCTATCGGTTTCATCGGTCAGCCATCGTCCTCGGCTTCATGGAGCTCGCGGATATGGCCGTCGGATAGGCCGTCGCCGCCGTCGTCTCGGCCTTGTGGCCCTCCTCGTGCCTCCCGCAATATAGCTGGAGCGTCGGCCTCCAATCAGCGGCAATGGCGGAGAGAAGGGCTGCGGAGGGTACTGGCGGGCGGCGGCGGCGGCGGCGTCTAAAAGTTGAGTGGCAAGAGACTTGAGAGACGGCCAAAATCGGCGACTCAGACACCTTGCTTTGCGCACGCGGCCCGAGCTCCCTCCGCCAATAACGGCGACGCCAAGGGGCTGCCCCCAAACTACACATGCTTAGGATTGGGGGCATCGCCCACGCTTAGCGCTTAGCGGTCGGAGGAGCTCACGCGGCGGCGGCCGTGCGCAAAGTACGACGTTTTTCGAAGCAAAAAAGAACCCAAAACATACCTATTCCTATGTATGTTTTAGTCATACTTGCTGAGTCGCAAAGAGTGTCCAATTTACGTAGAGCTTTTATGTGGAAATGTTACCAAAGTAAGGTCACAACCGTGTCCGCGCTAGCTTCTTCTAACAAAAGTTGCTTCCCGCCATCAGACACGGTCGCCCGAAAAGCCCGAAATCAACCGTGTCTAAAAAAATGTGCTTATCTACAAACGCTACGGGGCAAAAACGAAAAATCACGAAACTCGACCGTGTCTGAGCAACATTTGCAACATTCCCAGCAAGGTATTGACCCTGGGGTTCGCTCTCCCAGCCAATCAGTCGTTATCAATCGAGGAGACTTGCCTGGAAGGTGCGCGTTCAGAGGCAAACGGACGGTTGGTGAAATGTATTGCTACTATTTTTCAGTAACTAATTATTTTCAGTGTTATTTTCACTTGAAGTGAAAATAACTCTGAAATTAACTGAGTTATTTTCACCTTAAAGTGAAATTAG
>JALLAP010000385.1:0-13380 GCA_036939355.1 Thalassiosira profunda | reverse complement strand
GGCCGCGGAGGTGAGCTTGTAGCCCTTGCCCATGGTTGGTTGATGGGTGGTGGAGCGGAGGTGGGGTAGGAGGCCGCCGCGGAAGTTGTGGTTGTGTGTCAAGAGTCGAGATTTTTCAAAGTGGGTGGCCACGAGCGGTCGGACATCAGGGACATTGGTCGGCGCGCGCGGACAACACATCAGTGCACGCCCGTTGCCGCCGGTGCGTGGCGGCGAGGTCGGCTGCTCACCATGGCGCGCCCACGCCGACGGCAGCCGCCGAGGAATTTCTCCGCCTTGCTCCTACTGGCGGCGGCGCTGTCGCATCTGTCGGCGTCGTCGAACCATCTCGCCGCGTCGCTCTTCGTGCCCGTCGGCACACCCATCACTCGATGCAGTCCACGCCACAACAATGGCTGCTTGCAAACAAGAAGAAGAGATCATGCCAACATACGGCATGCATCGGCGCGAAAACCTCTGTATACGTCTGCGAATTTCGCAACCAGATTATACGCGTCGAAATCGAGCAACGAAGACTACGGAGACGAGTTGCCGCAAATCCTACGACGATATGGGTTCGGCAGCCGCCTCGTGACGTTGGACACTGCCGATCTGTCAGAGCGCCCGGTGCCCGCGGAAATATACGAGGGTGGATCTTGGAAGCTCTGCCTCGTTGTTGGGTTTATACCTCCTTCGTCGAATGGAGGTTCAAAGCCGCCGCTGGCGAATGTCGTGGTGATGAAAGGCGATGGGCTGTTGCAGGAGGAGAAGGTGGTTGATATTGGTGAGCCTGCCCCTGTCACTGAAGAATGTTTCGAGTGCGGCTCTTTTCTGATATGTTTGGTGGTTGCAAATCAAATCAGGCCAGATCACCACCCTGTGGCAGGACTACCACGATGCATACTCCACACCCACGCGGGATGCTACAGCAAATGCCCTCCAATCCAGCTTCGCCAAAGCCCAAGAGGCACTGCAAACCACCATCCTCCCCAAAGAAAAGGCCATGCAAAACCTCTACAACGGGCGGATGGCCAACCGCGCGCGGCCGCCGTCCCACAATCGCTACGCCCTCACGAAGAAGCAGATCCCCAAACTCGCGTTGCAATCTTCGAACCCGGCGCATCTCGAGGAGCTGCTCCGCAGCCTTTTCAAGGTGGGAGAGGATCGGGCCTCGAGGTTGGTCGATTCGTCGTTGGCAACGGAGTACCTGTATTCGGATGCGGATTATTGCCGCGATGGCGACGAGGAGGTGTTGATTAGACGAATGGTGGCGGCCCAGGTGCTGACGGAAGATGCCGTGGCGGGAGGGCGCTTCAAGCGGAGGTCGTGCCAATTCGTGTCGGCCCAATACAACGAATTCAATCCAGAGCAAAAGGAGGTGGCGGAGGTTACATTAGTAAATGGCGGCTGGATCGCGGTGGACCCCAGCACCAAGGCGGGCACGGAGGGTCGCAAGTTTGCCACAACCAAGAGCAACGCAAACGACAGCCCTAGGGACGGGCCACTGATTTTAACCGCTGCAGACGAAAGAATCGCGCATCGTCTGGAGTGTCTTGCCATGGGAGACGTATGGAACGGCGAGTCAGAGCAGGAGGAGGAAGAGACGATGCTCGAGGTCGACGTGCGAGCAGCTCTGACGAGCATGAACTTGCCGTTGACGGCCGAAGGTGCAACGAAGGCACTGGTCAAGATTGGCAGGTGGTCTGCGGGTTCGAATGATGAGAGGAGAAGCAAAAAGGCAGGCACGATCGAGCCTTGGTCTCCGGAGTTGCTCGAGGCAGCGAGGTCGCTGGCGTCGTACGAAGACAAACGGCGCGAGACGCTGGCTAAAATCTGCTACTCGCAGAAGAAGAAGGACCCGCGGAAACCAAACGATGGCTTGGAGGGAAGAGTGGATCTGACCTCACTGCCATGCGTCTGCATCGACGCCAAGCGTGCCACGTTTCTGGATGACTCGATTGGGATTCGACTGCGATCGTCCACCGGGAGGAGGGTGAACAAAGCAGCGTCCAAGTGGGAGGTCCTCGTTCACATTGCCGACGTTTCTGACATCTATTTCCAGGAAAGGCAATCGGATGGGACTGTGAATGTAGACTTGCTGCGTCGAGCAGCTGAACGTCGAGGTCAAAGCAGATACGATTTGCCTTTGGGTGAGAATGACCAGCTTTGATCGATGCCAAGTTGTGCTCTTGCTGACTCTCTTCGTGCATTCTCTTTCACAACACAGGACCGCTGCACCTGCTGCCACCCGTGGCGCTGACAGCGTTATCGCTCGCCACGAACAAAGAAAATACCGTAAATAGATGCGTGACGCTCTGGGCATACATTGACGAACGAGACGGCAAATTGCTCGAGGCCGGCTTGGAACGAACCATCATATCCAGCCCCAGGGCGCTAGCATTCAACGAAGCCACTCAACTGTTGGAGAGTGACGCTGATGATGTTCCGAAATCGTTGGCCAGCACCAAAGCTGTGATATCTGTGGCAGAGAGAAATCTAGACTTGTGGAGCAAACGACACCGGCAACTGAACCAAGCTGCGCAGAAACGAGAGAAGCGTCTTTCGACCAGAGAACGCATTTCCAAAGAGCTGAGTGCTGCATCCGGGGCTCAAGCGAGGGATGACGGTGTCGGTGGGTCTTTCCAGCGTTCTCGGGGCCATAGAATGGTCGATTCGGCACTAGATTTGTACGCCTTCGCCCTTGGCACATTGGTAAGCAGGTCAAAGCAGCCGATTCCTCGCGCAGCGGGCAGCGGGGCCGATCGTGGAGGTCGGCTCGGGACTGCTCCGTTGAGGCGTTACATTGATGGGATAGCCCAACGCCAGGCTCTCTCGGTTCTTTGCGGCTATGGCAAGCCCCTGACATTGGAACAATGCCGCCAGGCGTCAAAGATCGCATCGCTTGCGAGTGATAACATTGCGAACCTGAGCTCGGCCAAGCAATCCGCGCAGAATCGCGGCGGCCGGCGCCAAGTATCGGCTTTGCACGACCTCGCTCGCCACTTGCAGTCTGCCGGTGGCGCCAATGCCCAGCAACACGTCAGAGCAATGAGCACCGGTCACAACAATCAAGTGGTTATCTTAGGAACAGGCGCGACAGCTTCTTGCAAAGGGGTCAAGGGGACTCTAAAGAGCGGCCAAAAGCTCCTCGTTCAGGTTGACAAGATAAACCCCGAGGCTGGTCTGCTGAAAGTATCACTCGTTCAATAAACCCAAAAATGCACGCGTCAAGATACTACGCAAGGCTTGGGCTGAGCGTTTGGTATGGCTTCAGTCTTCAGATTCATCATGCAGTCCAGCCAGCGAAAGAATCGAAGCGGAGGGGTGGAATCGGGCCTCCTTCAAGCGAATCTTGAAGGACCTCGGAAATCCAGCTGGCTGGCCACCACCAAATACCCGCCACATCTTGTTAAGGAAGTCATGTGTCATCTCCAGATGCTCATCGTCCGTGAGATCGTCGTCGTCAATAACTCCTAGGACTTGGATGCCCCAGAGATACGGAAGCATGTATCCATGATTGCCCTCATACACAATATCAAATTGAGCCTCTGGAGAGAAATGCTGTCGCAGAAGACGCAGATTATCTTCGAAGCTTCGATCGTTCAGGCGAGCCCCAGAAACGTGGAGTACAGACTGCCCTAAGTCGTCCACAGCTACAGTGGAGCCTTCCTTTCCATCAAGAGGGACGACCCACATTGGCTTGTCATCTACAACTGTCATTTCACCCTCCTCGAGGGAGAAGCTGAGCGCCTCTTCTCCGTGAAAGAGGTCAACTCGAAGGGCCTTCGCTCGAATGTCCAGCAGGGCATCTCTCTGAAGACTTAGAACCTTGTTGGTGTCGAACAAAGCCTTCTGATCATTGCTCCCTAGAGCCGCAACTGTCAAAGCACGGAGTTGCTGAGAAGGAGACATCTCCTGCGAGGGCTCACTTGTCGCGATCTTAACGAGCCCGAGCGTCTCCCTCACAGAAGGAGTCAACTTCACGATCACCGCGTTTGGGGCAAAGGTCACACCCGACCCATCGAATATGCGATACTGAGAAAAAACGGGGGGAGTCATCAAGTATCCATCGAAGTGGCTGCTGCCATAGACTCCCTCTACAAACTTGACGTGATCTTGATTGTTGAGCCCAGTGATTTCTCCTTGAATAGACAACTCATCGTCGACGGAGATTGTGAGATAAACGGTGTCGTCTCGAGCCACGGACACATTGGTGCGCCCCCCTCCATTTCGGGCACTGCCCTGGGGGAACCAGGCAGTTTTGCCTGAAACGCTCAAACCCACTCCACCAACGAAGCCGAGGTTCTCCAATAGAAGTTTATGATAGCATCCCTCGATCGGAATGTGAAGCTCCTCGCCATTGCCACTGTCTACAACGGAGCCATCGCTCAGGGACACTGTTGCTACTGTGTTTCGCTGAGCAGACGCGTTGGGCATCCAGACCATTGACCCGTCGTAGTCCGTTTCGACCATGCGTATTGCCTCCTCATTCGTTGTAGCCTTGACCTCTATCGTTTTGAGGTAGCTGAGCAAGGGCTGGAGACGCGAAATTTCTTCTTCCAGCCGAGAGTTCTCTTGCCCAAGCCCACCAATGACTTCATTGCGGAAGACCAGGGCTGCCGGGTGCAGCTCGGATTCGGCCCAATCATCCATCGTCCTAGACATTGCCTCGAATTATACCTCACCTCAGACGACGGCAGACCAACTCCTGCCCAACAGATCGTCCCACCTCACGTCGAGATTTCAACAGACGCCACCCCATCTTGCCACGATCAAAGCAAACACGGCACATTGCGGCACATTGAGTATCAAAAGTCAATCATGCGGGCGCTGACAGAGTGTTCGAGACAGACTCTAGGCATGAATGAATGGCCCAATGCATGTATGCGCTGGCACAGCATCCATTGCTCGATCTAATGAATCGCCCCCATACAAAGCCGAAGAAAAGCAACTCAAGCAACGGGCACAACAAACAGCTGTCGCCAGATGCATGAACCACCAGCAGCTCCATTGGGCGCAATCTTCTCTTCCACTGCTCATAATTCGACCTCCTGCACCAACCGCTAGCCCACCCTCTATCCTCCACCACTCCCACGAGCACGATGAAGACCTTCGCCAGCATCCTACTTCTTCTCGCTTCGGGCCAGGTGGCCGGCCAGTCCGCCAAGGCTGTCAAGACGGAGATGAGCATCGCCAACATCGAGCTGCTTGGATCCGTATCCGTATCTGCCGAGGCCATTGAGCTGCCTGAAGCCAACATCGAGCTGCCCGGAGTCATCGAGCTGTCTGGAGCCAAATCGGCCAAGGCAAAGGCCGGCAAAGCCAAGTCCGGGAAGATGGGCGATGCCAAAGCAGAGAAGGAGTCGAGCTCGAGTAAGTAATGATAATACCTCGTGTGCCAGCTCTTCGGCATCTCACACTTCAACTGCAACCACTTCAACTCCAACCTCCCAAACAGAGGCCTCCAAACTGTTCAAGGGAGGCGCCAAGAGCGGCAAGGCTTATGGCTTCAAGAGCGGCAAGGAACCGTTCACCAGCAGCAAGAGCACGAAGAACAGCGTCGATTCCAAGTCGGTCAAGTCTCGCCGGTTCCTTGACGTGGACGGGTCTGGGGTGAGGCCTGCCATCAATCGTTTGCATTCGCTCGCACCCCCCTCAACTTACACTCGCTCTCACACAGGATCATAGCATGAGCCTCGACCTCGCCGCCATCGACCTCCCTGCCATCGAACTCCCTGACCCCGAAGTTGCTGCCACCGTATCGGCCAAGGCCCTGAAGACTAGCGCCTACTCCAAGACTTCCAAGGGGTCCTACAGCGCGAAAAGCGGCAAGGCCCAGCCCAAGCGCCGCTCCATTGAACCGGCCGTGCCCAACGATAGCGCTCCTGCGAAGACGCTCTCCTTCATCGACTACGCCCGCGCGCAGGCGCCTGATTCGGCTGAGCTGGAGGGTTCGAGCGCTGGCGCCATGTCTGTTGCCACGATCGTGCTGTTGCCGCTCGCTGCCGCTGTTGCCCATTTGTACTAGAGAGGAGACGAGAACAAAGCAAGCTATTTACTTTGGGCTGCTCCCTGTCTATGAATGCCAGTGGTTGATAGAAACGCATTGCTTTGAGAGAGTAACGGAGGAGGTTGTACCTCGCTGAGACTTATAGAACTACATTAGAGTCAATATCTTGTTGACAAGCATGCATATCTCCTCTTCAACCTTCCACGATCTTTTTGCGGCGCCTCAACGGCGAAATCCTCACGTGGTGATATAACACAGCTAGGCCTTGCACCACATTGAAGCAGGCCAAGGACACCAGCACTCCGTTCAAATTCTTCCCAAGCGGCGAGGCGAGGCAGGAGACCATCACGCCCACGCCAAGCATAGTGATCAACGCCAAGTCTCGGAACTGTCCGAGTCCTAGCATCGTGCCCTCTCCGGCAAACACTAAGCCATTGACTAGGTGAATGAACGAAGATATTGCCGCAGGCCCCTTTACCGCCTCGCGCACTTCTGGCAAGGGCGAAAACAAAGGGGTGATCATCGGTAGGGCAAACCACTGCACGGCCGCAAGGATAACTCCTAGGAGGGTGCCCCATCCGAAGATCCTATCTGCCACATCCCTCGCCGCATCGTCGCCCCCAGTTTCCATGGCCCGCGACGAGGGCACCAGCGCCGCAGCCGTGCCCTGGATGCCAAGGTGCGCCACAACTCCCAGACTGTAGATCTGCATTGTGATCCCATATGCGGCCGCACTCACGCCGGAAGGATCCATCGCCTGGGCTCGCCGTGCGGCCGAGACGAAAGCAACATTGAGTGTCATCTGGCGCAGCAGCATTGCAAGTCCTCCCTGAATCAAAGGTAGCAGAGACTCCAGAGGTGGTGGCTTGAACAGCTTCGACCACCGAATGAGCTTGCGTCTCAACAAGAGGCGTGTGTATATGAGTGAACTCGTGAGCTCAGATGCTGACGTTGCAGCAGCAGCACCAGCGGCTCCAAGTCCACCCCATACTCTTGACAAGAGAGGAATGGGTGCCGCGATACCACTCTTTCCCAGCCCAAAGATGCAAAGCGGATCCAACACGAGATTCAGCAATTGGGTACATAGGGACACTTTGAGAGGCGTGACTGTGTTGAGCAGCCCTCGATAGGCAGCAAATCCCGTCGCGGAAAAGAGTGCTGGAATCATCCCCAAGGCCCGCCATCTCAAGTAAGGTACAGCGTAGTCCATCACGCTCACAGCCCCTGTTGCCGCTGCATCTGTCAACGACGAAGGAAGGACCAATCTCAATACCACCCTCGGGAACCCAATCAAAGCAAGAGAGAAGAGCCCGCCAAGAATGTTTGACAGAAACAAACTCTCGCAGACCCTCGACGTGGCGGTGTCCCAATCTTCCTTCCCAATCGCCTCGGCAACCAACGGCGCCGTGATAGTGGGCAGGAACGCCGCCAGAAAGTAGATTGTGAAGAAGCACTGATTGGCCGCCGACTGGGCGGCCAGCGCCAATGGATCGGCCAGCTGCCCAACGTAGAAGGTGTCGACTGCATTCACTAGCGGCACCACCATCAAATTGAGCATCGAGGGTATGGCGGTGGCCAGAATCTTCTTGTCTAGATCGTCGGGAGGCTTGGACTTCGAGTACTTCAGCCGCGGCAGGGATTGCATCAGTCGGGCGTAGGACGAGATCCGGCCGTCGACGTCCAATTCTGCGGGGGTATCGTCTGCGGCGGCATCGGCTGACAAAAAGGTAGAGCCGGTCCGTCGATGTTTGGAGAATGCTGTGCCGCAAATTCCAAAGGATCTCTCGTGCAGTGCACACGATGTTCTGTGCCATCTTGTGCCGTGACGGTGCAGGGATCTAGCCACCGGGGTCGGTGCCAAGCTCTCCACATGCCATGCCACCAACGAGCCGACCGCGATGAGAAATAATCTGACCATCGTGCAGTGATGCTCGTATCGTTTTCCGAGTGCTGCGATTATTGCAACTCTTCCGCTGGCCCTCAGCCTCAGCCTTTGCAAGCACACCGCTGCAACTTGCAACTCCGGCGAGATGTTCCTAGCTCCTCGTGCTGCAACTCGGCGAGATGTTCCTCGCGGCTGAGATCTGGCACCGTTGCTCTTTAGCCGCGAGAGTGCACCACCACTTCTCCAACAGACGAGACCCGTCGTTCGCCGGCGCTCCCAACCGCAACCCTGCACAAGGAGGTTGCTCCTCTCTTTCCAGGCGAGGCGCTGAGGCTGTGCTGGTCTGGTGCCCTTTTGCTCGCTTCTCTTTGCTCTTCCTGCCCAACAATGTTAGTGTATCCCCCTCTAATCTTTGTTTCTTCTATCAACCCAAGAGTTACACACTACTTCTAATGGACACTGGTATCTTTTATCCCCCGAGATAAGAGCAGACGAACCAATAACTAGTGTCTGCCCCCCCTCGACGTCAACCGTCAACGAACGAGGGCCGCCGGCCGCCGGAGGCAGCGCAGCCCCAACGTGGCTGCCAGCGACCAGGTGGTTCTCTAGAGACAGTTTTGGCACCGCTGCGGTGACCCAGGCGGGCAAGGTGGAGCAGCAGCTGGGTTCGCCGCGATACTCGGTAGATGCACCAAAGCCCCACAACCATGCGATCAACAATCCAAAGCGGCAACGGCAACGGCACATCAGCCCTCCCGATCAACGGGCGGCTGTCGGGGAAGCCAAAGAAGCGGAGGACCATCAAGCTGACATGCATCGGCGCCATCCTGCTGGGCATGTATGCCGTGTTCATTTATATCATCTTCATTACATTCGATGGAGGGCGCACTGCAAATCGAGATGCCACTGCTGCGTCTGGACCGGGGAGACCCTCCAACCCCGTCGTGTCTCATCTGCGCTCCAATGCAGACCAATCTGCCACTGCCGCGGTCGCCGCGGCGGCGAAAAAAGAGCCAACGGTGGCCGATTTCTGCGGTATGTGCCAATACCGGGGCATGGGGTTCAACTGCAACGAGCGGGTGGATTGGGTGGTGGAGCAGAAGGGACGATCCAAAGAAGAAGCGAAGAAAGACAACCTCAAGTACTGCTACGACCCAAATGGATGCACGCAAACGAACGACGAGGGGTTCATCGTCTGCGACGAGGTGTCCGATGCTCCCACCACTGCCGACTTTTGCGGATTGTGCCAATACCGCGATCAGGGGTTCAACTGCAATGAACGGGTGGAGTGGGCGATAAAGCAGAAGGGAGCAATGGTAGATGAGGCCAAGAAGGATAACTTGAAGCATTGCTACGACGCCAATGGGTGCAACGGCAAGCTCAACGACGAGGGATTTTTGGAATGCGTCACAGCGGAGATGTCGAACAAACCTTCGGATTATGTGGTGGGCACGAAGCACGTGGAGAAGGCGCCGGCTTTGGAGGCCCTTTTGTCGGGATCGTTGCTCGAGAAGATCAACGCGGACGAGATCGAGCCGAAGAGTGGCGGAAAGATTCGGAACGAGGACGAGGAGGGACTGCGCGATCGACGATCCTGGGAGGACATGGTGGCATCGGTGTTGGGCGCTGCGAAATATGGCGATCGCGAGTATGATACGGAGGATTCTTCAAAGCCAGATACAAACCCTGCACCAGAGGGAGGGCGGCATCCAGACATGCCGGTGCTCACGGCGTACTGCGAACCGGTCAATCAGACTTCCTGGGAGACGAAGCCACTTCCTGTTCGTGACGGACCAAGCACAAAGAGCTCTCTGTTTGCAATATCCTATCCACACGTGCAATCCTGCTCGGCTTTGCCTTCCCAATGGCCCATCGACACGCCGCCGGTAGATTTGGACTCCTTTCTGCCTTGGATTCACGATGTCTTTCCATCGTCCGATGGGAAAAATGTGGTCTTCATCGCACAAAATCGACGAAGGTGCTATAACGGCCAACGACGATTGCGCAGCGGGGAGACGACGCCGAAAGGGGTGTTTCAGCACAAGAACTACATCCACATCGACTACGGGAAGAACTACTTCATGCGGCCGCAGGCGGCACTGTTTCAGCACGTGCCGGTGAAGAAGATACCGGCGGAAAATGCAGACGAAAACGCAGAACCGAGATATCGCCTGGCGTCGCACGAAGACGCCGACGAGGAGGGGATGGACACGCGCTTCATATGTCGGTTCAAAAGCTTTGATCCCAATGCAACGCCCAACCTATCTATCGTGGGATACACGCTCTCGAGGCACGAGGTCGATTACGATTACCACACCTACCGCAAAGGATACAAATTCAGCGCTACCGAGCCGGGGTTCGACAACCATATGATATGGCAGTCGCAGCTATTGTTCAAGTGCCCTGTTCCTGAGGCGTTTCGCGAGAAAGTGCAAAAGGGAGATACTGTCGTGAACGACTACGCCACGCTCTATGTCGACCTGGTACCAATTCGCACGCCGCCGCGGTATACTCCGCCGAGGGAGTTTCTGCAACCAAAGTACGAGTTCGACCAAAGCAGCCTGGAGAACTTATTCATCCCGGACATTGAATGGGGAAAGGAGCACGTGCTGCCGAAGATCGACGAGAGTGGTCGATGGGAGAACATTCCTGTTTGCATGCCCAGCTTGATGGCGCACGGGATTGTTGCTAAAGGTGCCGATATCAATGCTCTCACAATACCGGAGAACGAAAGCGACAAAAAGTACGCAGCGTTCACTCCGGATCTGCCTTCCAAGATTCACAAAGTTATTGCTTGCACGTGGGCGTCGACCACCTTTCGAACGCGCTCCAATCGAGCCCGAGTGGGCGATGGAAAGCGCCGGCTGCAGGAATGGCTGGAATTCAACCTCCTCTCTGGATTTGACCACATTTATGTCTACGACAACAGTGGAGCGTTCACAAACGAGGACTCCTTGGCGGACATTGTCAACCTCTTTCCTCCAGACAAAGTGACGCGGGTCGATTGGCCGTGCAAGATTTGCAGCAATCGAGATGGAAACGAGGGAGAACGATCGAGTCAATATGCGGCCGAGAGTTCCTGTCGGTTGCGATTTGGCACGCACGCTCGATGGCTGGGCTCCTTTGACACCGATGAATATTTGGTGCCAATGGGAGACTTCAAGAGCATGGGAGAGGTTGCGGATGAGCTGGATGACAATGGAGTGAAGGTGGCCGTGTTCAAGTCTTCCCCGGCCAAACCTCGGTTCGAGTTGCTAGAGAGCCCTGAAAAGACTGAAGAGGGCAACTCATTCACGCCGACAGTGCCCGAAGATGAAACGTTCCTTCACACTTACAATTGCAACTGGGAGCCATTCCCAAGGAAGGAAGATCTATCTCATCGAAGGAAGCAGATGTACCGCGCCGACTACGTGAAGCTGCATTACGTCCACTACTCCACCATCACCGTGGTCTCGCAAATGACCGAGAAGCAAACGAAAGCATCCAAGGAGAGCTGGCTGCACCGCTACGTCGAGCGGCACGTGCACGAATTCGACGAGAGCAAAGAAGCCACGATGCTTCACACCAAGACGAAAGTATCGAGGAACGTCCAAAACTGGAAGAATCGGTGCAAGACTTCGTCGTTGAGCGAGACGACCTGCCACGTGGGCTTTCCCTTTCCAACCGAGAAGGCTCGGCAGTTGACAGCAGACAGGACGGCCAATGTCGGAATCAGAATAGGGGAGCACGGGTACGGCTACAACTGCTTCGTAAACGAAAAGATCGAGGACTATTGGTGGCCCAAGCTGGTGGAGGCGGTCAAAGAGAGAAAGGCCATTGCAGCACGCATGGCGCCTCAATAACAGCGACTCTCCCAAACGCATAATTGATCTGACATACACTCATTTTTTTTGCCTGCACATCATTACATCATTGGCACGCCCGCGGCCATCAGCTCCTGCTGCTGCTTCATCTGGAGCATTCCCAGCGTCTGCCCCACGTCCGGCCGCCGTGAGTGCGTGTCCACCGCGCTCCGGAAATCGGGCATGGTCACGTCCATCTCGCTCTCCAGCTTTTCCTCCCCCGCCTCGTTGGCGTCCGTCGACGCCTCCATCTGAAACTGCTTCGCCACGCTCGGATCCTTCAGGTCCTTCCCCTCCTCCTTCCATTGCTCAGCCATCTCGACCATCTTCTCTGTAATGGCATCGAAGTAGATTGTGGCGGCCTTCATCAGCTCCTCGGCGCTTAGTTCCTTCTTGGCCACGGCATTCGCATCCGTCTTATTCGTCGCCTTGCCGGGCGTCCACCCGCACGTCTCCTCCCCGCTAATGCTGTCGTACAGCTTCTGAAACCGCTCTACGGCCCGCTTCACCTTGGGGTGCTCGTCCGGACTCTGCAAAAATTCCCACGTCGCCTCCTCCAAGCAGTCGGCGTCCACGTCATTTTCTTCGTACACCGCCGCCTGGCACTGGGTCAGCGCCCGCTCGAACTCCCCCTTTAACAATCCCCTCAGTTGCTTCTCGGGGATGACCTGCCCGGCCATCTGAATTTGTTGCACCTGCTGCGACAATTGCAGCACCACCTGCTGCATCTGAATGAAGAGCTTGTCGAAAATTGTTACGACGTCCTCGGGGGTGATGCAGTCGTCCTCGTCGATGATGTCGTCGAGGTCGGTGAGATCGGGCTCTTTGGGGGGAGTGGAGGAGAGGCGCTTTGCAGAGTAGGCGAGGACGGTGCACCCAAGGCCGAGGGCGGCGACAGTCGCGGCGGCGGAAGTTGCGGAGGGCATGGCGGGCGTCTGAGGGTCGTGAGGCGATGCTGTGTGCTGAGAGCTGGCAATGGAAGGCGTGGGCCGGCGCGGGGTCGAGGTCGAGGAGCGCGCGGTCTTTGCAACTTGCAACTTTGTTGAGTTGTGAGTTTGTCGGGTGGTGGAGCGAGGGCCAGACCACCGACAGAGCCAGATGTCCCAGGGGACTCCCTCCATCGTCCCTTACCATACTTGCAACAATTAATCCAACAAACGATGGTGAAGGTGCACGCGGCCGCCTTACAGCTCTCCTCCCCGCACCGATGAGCCGCCACGACGGCCCGACGTGGGCGCAGTGCCTCCTCTCGGCCGCGGCGGCGTCGGCGCTGACGCTCGTTGCCGTCGAGCTGCGCCACCGGCGTCGGCGAGGTGCACTTGAGAAGGGAGACGACGACAGACCTGCAGCACTCAGCAGCGTTGATGAGTTCATTGACAGACGAAATTCCCTTGGCAGCCACTATCCACCAATCCGACAACGATTGCCGCGCAGGGCCTCCCGGCCGAGCTTCTCCGGAAGCTTCGGCGAGGTCGACGGGGAGGTCCGCCATTCCGTGGCGTCCCTCGCGTCCAGCGGCGGCGAGTCGGAGCGCAACGTCAACTGCGAGGACGTCTACGCCAGCAGCGGCACCAACGTCGTGGTGCTTCCGGAAGAAGGGTGGTTTACGGACGACCGATCGATACTGGAAGCGCGGGAGTTCAATGAAAAGGTCGTGTCGAAAT
>JALLAP010000384.1:0-19281 GCA_036939355.1 Thalassiosira profunda | reverse complement strand
CGCCTCGTCGTCAATGAAGCCGTTGGGATTGTAGTCCGGCGGAGTAGGCCCATCGTCATCTTCGTCGTCGTCGCTGTCCAAGGCTTCGATGGCCATCTTCGTTTGCACTTCGAGGATTTGGCTCGCTCCGCCCAGCTCCTCGTCGGCGTCCGAGTCGTCAGCTTTGACGACTGCCCCGCCCTTGGATGCGTTGAAAATGTCTGAGAAAACAGCATTGTGTGAGATGAGGCAACTCATACAAAGGAGAAACAAGTCTGCAAAGAACGTGCAACTCACGATTGTGGTCCATGTCGCCGATGTTGTCGTCGTCACTCTCGGATTCGTCGCCGCTATCGGTGCTGCCATCCTGCTGCGGCTTCTGCTTCTTCTGTTGCCTCGGCCGAGTGTCCTTGGGACCTTCGCCCACTTCCTCGACCAGGTCTTCCAGGTTGTCCTCGTCTGCATTGTCCAGTTCCTTCGCCAAGTCGTTGATGTCGTGCTCTTGATTGGTATCATCGGCCTTCCACAGAGATGCCATGAAGCTCCCGTCTTTGAACTTGAGTAGATTTTCCAAGCCGAACAGTTCTCCCTTGCGGTTGTTGTCTTTGGCGACTCCGCGGAAAATTTTTGGCTGGTTCTTTCCGTCGTTGGAGTGGCCGAGGGTTTGCTTCTTGAGCTGGACCTTGTAGACCTGGCGAGCGTACATCAGCTCCTCGATTGTGCCACGAGCCACGAGCCTCACGACATCGACATTTCGCTTCTGCCCGATCCTGAACGCTCGGTCCTGCGACTGCTCGTCGTAGCTGGGGTTCCAATTGACATCGAAGATGATGACTTTGTTGGCTAAGAGGGCGAGAGAGGATGGACAGGTTAGAGATCTGAGGCGACAACCAGCTGTATGGTTTGACTGCCTAAGATAAGCCCTTCAACAACGCACCTTCAGTGAGATTGAGCCCGAGGCCACCGGCCTTCGTGCTGATGAGGAAGATTTGGGTTTTGCCCTGTTGAAATTTGTCCACCAAGCTTTGCCGCTGATGCTGCGGCGTCTGGCCGTCCAGGCGAAGGTACGACCAACCTTGGGTCTTGACGTGGTTCTGTATGAAGTCCAGCGATGCAGTAGATAACGAGAATAGAAGCACGCGATTGCTCCTTCTCAGGTATCGCTTGAGCAAGTAATCCAATGTCTTCATTTTGCCAGAGAGTTTCACGTGGTCGTCCAATATGCCTTCACTTTTGTAGTAGGTGCCGCCGGGCAGCTCGCGCAATATATCAGGAGTCAGCGCTACCTTGGCAAAGGCGAGCTTTTTCTTGGCAGCTTCGCCCGACTCGCAGTGGTCGACCTGGAGCAAAGACGGGTGGGACGCAATCTTGTAGAGCTTCGACATTGCCGTCAGAGTAACGCACGTTGGGCAACCCTGCGAGTGCAAGAAATGCAAACGAAAGTAAGTTTGTGGGCTTCGTTAACAGAGACAAGTAGAAGCAAACGTCAGTGAACTCACTTTGCAGCAAACTTTGCCGTCGATGATGTCAAATTCGATCTCGTCGGGGTTTCCGACTGCCTTTTCGTGGGCTGCGGACCACAAAGCGGCGTCCGGGTCAATGTCGGGCTCGCCGGGCATGCCACGGTTTGGATTCCAGGGATACTTCCAGCAACACCTCTTCTGCGGTATTAACTCTTCCTTGTAACGCCTCTGGTATGCGATCTGCTCTTTGTGCGTCTTCATCTTCTTGTAGCCCCGAAAGTATTGTTTGTTGACTCCGCAATCGCAGGGCGCGTTTGCAAAGCGTAGCAGCTGAAAGTCGGGAAGGGAAAGGATGTGGCGGTAAATCTTCTTCTGGATCTCTGACAGCTCGCAAAAGACGACCTTCTCTTTCTTCTGCGTGAGGCTGTCCTTCAGCACGTCCTCCTTCTTGCGCTCGAGAAACGCCGGCTTGATCAGGCTCCTCAGTACGTTCTCTTGCTGCTCGGCTAGATTGTTTACCACGTCCTTTGAGTCCTTGGCTCGCGCGTACATGAGAGGCTTTGAGATCTCGTTCCTGAAATCTCTGATGTCTCCGAGCAACCCCGGCCGAACAAGATCCATCAAATAGTACAGCTCGTCGTGGTTGTTTTGCATCAAGGTTCCTCTGTTGGTNAGGTTCCTGTCATCCCAATGACAGGGCATCCCGAGTTGTCGCGCAGGTCGGCCAGCCGCAGGTAGCCCTGCGACTTGCCGTTCTTGAACTCGTGGAACTCGTCCACGATGCAGAGGCTCCACTGGACCTTGGCGATTTCGTCCCAGTCGCTGGCCCTGACGAAGAGGCTCTTGCCCGTGATGAGGATGGAATCCCGCCCGTCCTTGATCCGCTCGAGCGCCTTCTCGCGGTTCGAGCCTTGGTAGACGCCCACGTCGAAGTGGCCCCACGTCTCGAACTCGTTCTGGTAAAGGTGCAAGGATGACATTAGAGGTGCATCTGCAATCAAAGTGTATGAGAGCAATTCCAAAGGCCCACGGTCTCTCACCTGCCAGTTCTTGACCACGCTCGGCGGGACAATGATGAGGATGGGGGTAAAAGGCGGACGCTCGCCGTCCTCCTTCCGCGCAGAATCGTCCTTGATGCCAAAGCCGTCCAACAATGCCTGGCGCTTAGTGTCCTCCCGCGCCCGGAGCTCCTTCACCACCTTCGCCCGGTGCTTCTTGATGGCGAGCCCGTCCAATCCCGTCCCCGTCTTCTTCAGCAAGGCCGCCATGAGGGAGATGAGCTGGACCGTCTTGCCCAATCCCATGTCGTCCCCCAGGACGCAGCCCTTGCCGTGGCTGACGGAGGAGAAAATGAACTGGATGCCGTACCGCTGGTACTCCTGGAGGTAGCGGTTGATCGAGGCGGGCACCCGGTCGACGTCGTCGTCGTCCTCGCCTGCGGCCGCCGGCTTGCGATCGTCGTCGCCCTCGGCGTCGTCTCCCCCCTGCCCCCCACTGCTGGTAAGGAGAGGGTCGCCCCGCCGCCACTTCTTCGACAGCACGAACGGCACCAGCGGCGCCGGCGGTCCGAGCTTGGGATTCGCAAACTCCGGCTTCAATCGGCGCTCCTGCCGTTCCACCTCGTCCTCCGACGCGGACGCGTCGTCCATGCTCTCGTTGCCGTACNTTCAATCGGCGCTCCTGCCGTTCCACCTCGTCCTCCGACGCGGACGCGTCGTCCATGCTCTCGTTGCCGTACACGCTCGCCCAGCGTCCGGTGCCGCCCGATCGCTTCTTTTTTGCATCGTCCTCCGAGTCGGAGGCGGACCGGCGCCGGTGCGCCTTCTTGGCCGCCGGCTTCTTCCGCGGCTTGGGCGCCTTCCTCGATTCGTCGCCGCTGCTCCCCCCGTCCGTCCCCGCTGCCGTCGCTTTCGTGGGCCGCGCGCGCTTCTTCGGCTGCGTCGCCCCGCCCGGCTTCGGCGGCCTCCTCCCCCGCCCCCGCTTCTTCTTCCCGGCGTCGTCGCTGTCGCTCCCCGCCTTCTTTTCCTCTTCGGGGTCGCTCCACAGCCCGTCGTCGTCGTCGGTGTTCCTCCCTCCCCCTCCGCCCTGGTTGTTCCACAGCGGCTCCTGGTGGCTCAAATACCGCTGCTTCTTCTGGGGGGAATCGCCCTCGTCGCCGCTGCCGTCCTCTTTGTGGCTCCCCCGTCGCTTGTACGTCCCCCGCGACGGCTTTTTGGGCGAGCGCGCCCCGCCCGGCGACACCCCCCGCTTGGCGGCGCTGTCCCCCATGTCGGAAATGCTCTTGGCGTCGTCGTCTCCCACGACGATTTCCTTTCCCTCCAATCCCCCGGCCCCGGCGTGCGATCTGGAGGGTTTGGCAGGGGAGGCCCGCGGGCGAGTTTGATCCCGCTCCCGGGCCTCCTCCATCGCCTCCCGCTCCCGCCGCTCCAAATCGAGGGGATTGTGCCGCTTCGCCGCCTCCCGCTCGGCCCGGCGCACGGCCTCCTCGGCTTCCCTCTTCTTCCGCAGGCGCTTCCGCAGGACCTCCTGAAAATCGTCGTCGTCGTCGTCGCTCGAGTCCGCCGCGAGGCGCATGCGCGATCGCTTTGGGGCGGCTTTGGCGGGGGAGGGGCGCTGGGCCTCCTCCTCCCTTTTCTTTGGGGGGGACGATCTGCCCATCAGCTTGGCCCTCGGAGAGCCGGCCTTGTTGGCCCGGGCCGCCGCCTCGGCCTTCGCTTTGTTCCGCTCCCGCACCCCCTTCCGCAGGGCCTCCATGTCGTCGTCGCTGCTGCTCTCCGAATCGGCGCCAAACCTCCGCGCAAAGGCCACTTTATGTGCGGTCTTTCGATCGGTGGTGACCTTTGCCGCGGTCGATTGGGAGTTCCCCCGGCCCGGCATGTTGTCATCGTCGTCCGAATCGTCGCCCCACGGCCGCTTCCTCTGCAGAGGCGACGCTTTGGCCGCGGCATTGCTATTGTTGGCATTGTTGGTGTCCCATGCGCTTTTCCTCCCCGCCGCAGCATGGTTGCCATTGTCGTTGCTCCCATTCAGCAATTGCCGGCGCGCTCCCCCACCGCCTCTCGCTCTATCGTCGTCCGACCCGCTGTCGTACTTTGGCTTCCACCGCGCCCCCTCATCGTCGGAGCTGTCGTACTTGGGCCGCCACTGGACGCGGTTGGGCGAGGGCGATCCCCCCCCGGAAGATTTATTGTCCGCGGCATTGTTTTTCCTCCCCCGGTTGGAGATTCGGGACGTGCGCAGGGGGGAGGGCGAGTCCCTCCCCTCGTCGGGGGCCGGCGACCCCGCCGGCGACGGGAGCGGCGACCCCTCCAACAACAAATCCGCCGAGCCCGACGAAGAAGCGTCGTCCCCGCGCTTGCGCCTCATCTTCTCCTTCCTTCGGCGCTCCTCGAGTTGGCGCCGCTCCTCGATCTGGCGCCTTCGCTCGGCGCGGGCGGCCCCTCTATTTTTGCGCAGGGCGTCGTCCAGGTCCTCCATTTGGGTGAATTGGGAGTAGGCGGGGGGCCGGTCGCCGAGGGACCCGCCGTCGTCCTCGCTGGAGGACATGGTGGGAAGCTGCGCGGTAGTTGCGGTGTGGAGGTGAATGCAGAGCGCGGGAGCCAGCGTTGACGTTGGTAGACGCGAAAAAAATGCTGTCGCCGCAGACCCGCCGCAAGCCCAGCGCTATCCGCCGCAACAGGGGCACGCCGCTGCTACCGATTGACACCGCCGAGGGTGCGGCTCCCGCCCTTCTGGCAGCTCCTGCAGTCCTGCTGGGGTGCTTGCCTCTCGTTCTGAGACAGGGAATTGTATCTGGGGGTGCCGTTTCGAAGCGCTCACTCCAACTAACTCTCTGTGTGAAAATGCGTGCGCAGACACAACATCTTTATTGAAACGTACGATACCCCAGGAGCACGGCCGGCCGCCCCTTGCTTGCCCCCCTTGCAACAAGCACTTGCAGATCTACCTTGCACGCTCCTCTGCCTCGACCGACGCGGCCATTGCATTGCAACATCGACCAGCCCCAGCCGCTTGCAGCGCGTCGACCAACAACTCGGCCTTGCTTTGCAACACGATCGGCCCCAGCCCTCTTCGCCCCTCCGCAGCCCCTCGCCCTCTCATAAACGCCATGAGCCAGGAAACAATACGCCTCAGGGTAGCAGGGCTGGGCCATCACTTCGAACTAGACGCCGATCCGGCCTCCACCCTGGGCGATTTGAAGGAGGAGATTGCAGAGCGGATAGATTTGCCGGCGGGATATCAAAGGCTCGTGGCCAAAAGGAAGCGCTTGGACGACGACGCCTGCGTGCTGGGCCCAACGATCATGGACGGGAACAGCATCGTCAGCATGGGCATCGGCCTCGAGGACCGGACGAAAATATTGCTGCTCCACACGCCGCAGTACCAGCACGACCAGGAGGGGATATCCAAATTGAACGACCTCAATGCCGAAATTGACAAGGTCGATCGGGGGAGGCGCAGTCGGGAAATGGAGAACAAGCTCGTACAGGAGCTGATTATACAAATTTGCTGCAAGATCGACGGGGTGGAGACGCACGGTTCGGAGGCATTGCGGAAGATGCGAAAGGCGACCATCAAGAAGGCCGAGGAGGTGGCGAGGAAGAGCGAGGAGGACAAGCGGGGGTTGGACCCGTAGTCCAAACAGTGGGGGGAGAGAGTGCTGGGGTGGAATGCTGAGGTGGATTGCGATGCAGAAAGAATGGCATCACTCTGGATTGGGGGAGCGAAAAATCTGGGGATATTTTGGCTTGGCTGCTGGCTCTGTGGATTAGACGGTGCATCAATGATGTCTGCAAGCAGCAATACAACTTCACTGGTGGAGTGAAGATGCATCAGTCGCCGGTGCATTTGTTGTGAGGCAGTAAATAGGTACTCCTACTTCTATCGAATTACCCAAACACATCCAGACAGCACGACCGGTCGTCTCGGCACATGGAGTTGATGACATCGGCGGGCACGCTCGCAGGAACCTCGCACGAGGTGCAGTCGCTGGCGCCGCCGGTGCTGTACGCCCCCGGTGCACACCGCAGAGGGCGCAGCGAGGCCTCAGGACAAAAATATCCCCGGGGACACAGCCCGCTGCAGGCATCGCTCGCAAGGCCCGAGGCCTCGCCGTACGTCCCGCTGGGGCAGGGTCGCTTTATGCCACCCTCGCACCAATAACCTGGTTGGCATTCCACTTGGGCGGTTCGTTGGTCGGCGTAGGCTGGGTCTTCCTTCGCCTCCTCATATTCAGTGATGGAGTAGTGTCCGAGATCAACGTCCAGCGGCTCGGACGATCCTTCTGGGCAATACACGTGCGCGTCTCCGCATAAATGCTGTGTGCCCTCCACCGTTGGTGGCCCTGGATGAGAGGGGCAGAAGGTGCCTGGGCGACAAGGTTCGCAATCTGAGACCTCCGAGGCTCCGGGCTTGCTTCCAAAGGTCCCCGCGGGGCAAGAGTACTTGACACCGCCCTGGCAGAAGTAGCGAACTTCGCATTGGACTTGAGAGTGGAGAGAATGCTGGTGAGCGAGAGGCCACAGCTTCCAATGATGCAAAGCACAACGCTCGAGAATGGTGCTCACCTTGAATCTGTTGGGTCGAGTTTGGCCCAGAGTAATAGTCAGCAACGACGACCTCGTTCTCCGGAGCCGAATAGTATCCATCTTGTACGAGGCTTGGCAGCTTAGAGCCCGCCGGGCAATACACGGTGGAGTTGCCGCACGGGTGTTGTGTGGGAGAGACGCTGGCGCTGGGGCAGAAATAGCCCTCGAGGCAACTGCCGTCGCAAGATTCGTCGCTCAGACCAGCAGAGGCTCCGTAGCTACCAGCCTCGCACGGATGCCGCAGACCCTCCTGGCAAAAGAAGCCCGGCGGACAAAGGTGCTGTGTTGTTTTCGCATCTTGTGGATCGTCTTCATCGGTGTAATATCCCTCGCTGGTGTAAATGGGCGAGGCGGATTCGGCAGGACAGTAGACGTGTGGGCCGCCGCACTGGTTCTGCGTTGGTCTCGTGCTGGCTTCCCCGCACCAGTGGCCGGCCGCGCACGGACCGCTGCAATCTTCGTTGGTCTCGAGAGCACTCTCGCCGTAGCGCCCACCGCGGCATTTGTACCTAATCCCCTCTCGACAGAAGTGACCCTCGTCACAGGGCACTTCTTTGCTCTTGGTGAATTGCATTCCGGCCTCATAGACGTCGTCCGGTGGAGGCTCAGAAACGTAGTAGCATGTAGAGTTGTGAGGATCAAAGTACAACTCTCCAAACTTGGCTCTGTCGGTGGCGGATTGGTGGCAGGCGCATGTGATTCTTTCCGGAGTGCTCTCGGCGTTTGAGCCGCAGCTCTTGCACTTAATAGCATCGTCTCCAGAGTGAGGCGAGTACGTTCCCTCTTGGCAAGGCACGCATTCTCCCTTCGTCCTCGAGAGGGCAATGGGCGACACTTCCGACAGTTCGTCTGTGTGGCTGGGATCTCGAATCAATCCTGGCCCGCAAGGCTCCTCTTCGGTGCTCGTGTAGTGCCCAACCTGAACGAGCTTAGGCGCGGAGGAGCCTGGCGGGCAGTAGTGCTCTGGCCCTCCGCAAGCAAACTGGTTCGGGCTGATCGAAGCCTCAGGACAAAACCATCCCGCCTCGCAAATTCCGTCGCAGCTATCGTCAAACAATCCTTCGCTGGATCCAAAGTGGCCTTCGCGGCAGGGCTTGACAATGCCGCCGCTGGCGTAATGGCCGGGTGGTGCCTCTTGTTGGCCAGTACGCGTGCTGTTGGTGCCGCCAATGGAAAAGAAGCCTTGCCTCACTTGGGTTGGCTGAACCGAGCCTTCCTCGCAAAAGACGGATGGGTTGCCACACTCGAGAGGCGCCGTCGTGCCCGGATCAGGACAGTAGAATCCCTCGGGGCAAACACGGCTGATCCCCCCTACGCAAAAATGACCTGCCTCGCACTGCTTCTGATCGCCTCTGCGCTCCTCTCCGGCGTCCTCTGCCAGCCCCACCGTGTAGAAACCGTCGGACACTGGCGTGGGTTCGACGCTGCCGATGGGACAAAAGACATCGGCGCCCCCGCAAGGCAGCATTGTGTGCTCATCGCGGCAGAAGAAGCCGATTGGGCAGAGCTCACATGGCCGCTGGGCATCCTGTTCTGTTGAAGGCTTGCACGTGTATCCGCGGAGGGGCGCTGGCTCTTGATGGAGCGCCAGAGAGGCTGATACCAATGCGAGTATAAGCAACAATGTTGGCGTCATACTGTTGTACTCAAAGCCCACTCAGGGCCTCCTGTGGCGTCATGCATTCTCTCCTTCAGACAGAATCCGACTCTGCCTGAAGCCAGGGCTTCTTGCTCTTCGCTGGCCAGTGGCTTATCGTGTCCTCAGCAGCCACGCTCAAAATTCCAGAGTGATTTGAAATTTCGAGGGAAAATTTTGAGGCGACATCCAAACTCCGGCCAGCCCCCGTAGTGTGCCTTCTCACCCCCACCCCTTTGCGCTCGTCTGCGTAGCTTGGCTTTGGCAGGAAGCAATAGAGCCAACAAAGACAAGATGAGCCGCTGGCTCCACGACGCCGCCCAGCGGCGACTGCTGGCCGCAAGACTTCACGAACGTCACCGCAATGACCGCGACAAAGCCGAAGCCATCGCGGCAGCAGGGGCTGACGAAGAGGTGGACAGATGTTGGAGAGATGCGTGTGAGAGGGGCAGACAAACATGCAAGGTCGCTGTCTGCTGGCTCGATCTAAAGACTGTTTCGTCGCGAGTGTACAACTTCCAACAAGTCTGCGGCCGCGAGTTGCAAGAGCTCACCTTGGACGGCACTGGCCTCCCCTCTGTCGAAGGCATTTGCCAGCATTGCCACGATCTGACTCGCCTCTCGGTAGCGTCCAACTCCATTGATGACATCACTGGCATCGACAAACTCCGCAAACTGTCGCAGCTGAATCTCCTCCGCAATGACCTGACGCGTCTGCCGCCGGGCATTGGCGCCCTTGTGAGTTTGACTCGGCTCGACGTTGCAAACAACAGACTCGTGGCGCTGCCAGACGAAATGGGCAATTTGTGTCACCTCGTGAGCGTCAACCTGGAATCAAATGAGCTCTCGACACTACCCGACGGCTTTGATCGTCTAGCGTGCGAGGTCGTCAACTTGAATTGCAACAACTTTCGCGTCTTCCCCGATTGCGTCTTGTCCATGCCGAAGCTGAGGCAGCTCTCCATCATGTCCAACCAGCTGACGGAACTGTACTCGACTCTGGGAAGAGGCCGCTTTCGCTGCTTGGAAGTTCTCAAAGCAAGTAGGAATAGAATCACTGTCCTGCCAGACTCATTAGTGGAGATTTCGTCTTTGCGATGCCTCTGGCTGGACTACAACCGGTTGGCAGCCCTTCCACCCAACTTTCACCGACTGGTTCGGCTCCGAGACATAAAGCTCGAAGGAAACGTGGACATGATCTACCCACCCGTCTCGACGCTCGTCTTGGGCGCGGAGGAAATCATGCGGTGGAGTCGAAACCGACTCCAGTCGCAGAAGATGGCGAGGGTAAGGCGCATTGTGCAGAGCTTGGAAGAGGTTCTAAGCTTGGTCCAGCGGCACAGGATAGGCGGCGATCTGCACGAGTCTTTGTTTCGCGTCAATGGCGAGTGCTTTCAGTTTCCTCCCGACGCCTTGTGGAGTGTCTTTCTGCCACAATTGAGAGAGATGTGGAGCAGCGAAGACGCTCTCAATCACGGAATCCAATCGTTCCCGTTTGAACGCAGCGAAGTGGAGCAGGCTCTCTTTGGCTTCCGCGACGCAGCAGGCTCCATCGTCAAGCGTATGTCCAAAGCCACATTTCGCCGTTGTTCGTGCGTGCAGACGGGGCAGCGGACGCAGGTGTGCATCCCGCCAAAGTGTGGGTGGATGTGCACGAGACCCGCGCTTCTTGTCAGGATGAAGGTGGCCTACGAAGAGAATATGCGCGAGAAGCGACGGCTTCGGGAGGAAGAGCAGCGCCTCGAGGCCGCGGCTGCCGCGGCCGAGGCCCTCGCGAGAGCGTTCTTGTTGACCGACGATGGCAGAATCATGGTCCACGACGAGGCTGAGAAGCGGCTCTCCGAACGACGGCAGCAGCAGGAGGCGGCGGCGCCCTCCAAAGCTTCCACTGCTGCGTCCGGCATCCCCGCCCTTCTTTCTCTGTGAGTTGCTTTTATCGGTGTTGTCGTTTGTGACCATCTCAATCTCACATCTCCATTTGAGCAGTTTTGGAAGAAAGAGCCGCCAAGACGAGCTGAGGCAACTTCAAGAAGAGGTCAGAGCAGAGTACATTCATGGCCAGGTCTCGGCAAGACAGCAGAAGGTGCTGGAAGGCAACCGAACGGTTCGGTGGATAATGAAAAGCTGGCTCGGCGTCACGACGGATCAAGTCTTTCAATGCTGGCGAAACCTCGTAGAGCAATCCAAGAGAGCAGACAGGAGGGAAGCACGGAGGCAGCTGAGGGAAGAGAGACTGCGATATGAGGACGCGACGGCCACGTACAACTTAGAGAAGATTGAGGTGAGTGTCTTACCTTTCTCAGAGCGGTGTGCAGCCCACAACTCGTCACTTATTTATTGCTCTGCTGCCACCCACCTCAGTTCGGCAAATGGGAGCAGCGGTGGGACGACTGGAACGACGTCGATTGCTGGGTGCACATCGAGACTGGGGAAACGCTTTGGGAAAAGCCCAGCCCGCCTCTGCGTCATCTCCTGCCCGAATCGATGATAGATGCAGCCACCGGCCAGCCCTTGAGCGCAGAGGCGATTCTGCGTAATGAAGCCTCGAGCGAAGATGAGGGATTTGACACCGACAGCGACGTCGCAGACGACACTGAGGATAAGGCTGCAAACTCCGAACCTCAAAAGCCAACTGGTTTAGACGAAGAGGTCGAGCTTGCTCGGACGCGCGTCCTAGAGCGGCGAATGAAGTTGTGGACGCAATCGGTTTAGAACGAGCGCTATCAGAGAAGGATGATCTCGCCCAACAATGGCTTACTTTATCTCGGTGCTTCAAAGGTGAATTTGTTGTTGGGAGCAGGAATGCAACATCTTCACAACCACACAACTGAGATGGGATAGCACTACGATACCACGAGGGTGCTCATATCACCTGTTTCGACGCACAGACAAGCAAGCGATGAGGAAAAAGAAAGTGTGGGAGAAACAAAGCACATTCGACAGCACACTTACGTCGGCAAATCTCTTGCCACCCCACGCTACAGGCTTTGACTTGTCACCATCGCCAGACTGCGTTCGCTCGCTGGGCTCCACACCAGCGTCTGGAAGAGGCGCCACTTCGTCACCCGCTCCCTTTGCTGCGCCTCGGCTGGAGAAATTGCGAGATGGCCGTTCGTCGTGCCCAGGAATCGGTCCGGGCAAAATGGGCAGCTGCGATGGAGCGTCGATGGTGGAGGAGGAGGCGGTCCCGACAGTGTTGCCTCCTGTCTTGTCGTCGCTCCCAGGATGCTTCTTGTCTGGCGACAACGGCGCACCCTTCTCCCCTTCTATCATTGATAAATCGTGAAACTCGCTCAGAATACTCTTCTCCATCTCTGCCTGGCGTGCAACGCTGTCGGAATCCTTGTCCGGTGTTGCCGTTGGAACAGCGACCGCCTCTGTCGTTTTCTCCTCGGCTTCGTTCGTCTTCAATAGCGCACTGGCGTAGCCAACGAGGTGCTGTTTGCTCCCTTCGCCATTGCTGATAGTTGGTTTGCTTGCTGGTTGTGGTGACGACTTGACCGACCTGTCGTCGCCTTTCCCTTCGCCTCCTAGACCTGGAAAGTCGGACGAGCTAAAAATGTCATTCTTTTCTCCTCCCTTGCTTTTCCGTTGTGGCGAAATATTCGTATCGCTGCTCGACAATCGATCATTGCGGTGCCTGTTCTGCTGCCTGTTGTAGGTGGGCGATGCGTGGCCGTGACTACGTCTAAACTGCTGGTCGCCGTGATCTCCCTTTTTCTTCCATTTTCCTCCTGGACCTGGCGACATCGAATTGTCGTGGCGCAAATGCTGAGGGCCGCTACTGTTGTCGAGTGATCCAGACCCCAGCGAGCCTCTGTGTTGCTGCTGATACTGATGGTTTTTGTTCTTCTTCTTTTTGCCCTTGCCAAACCCTCCTCCTCCCGCGTGGCCGGCACCGCCTGGGCGCCGGTCATTGAACGGACGCTGTTGGTTGTGCTGCTGCCCATGGTGGTAGGGTCCTCCGTAACCATCTCCCATATACTGAGGCATCCCCTGATAGGGCGGGTAGGGCGGTGGTCCAGGATATCCGCGTGGCATTGGAGGGGGCATACCGCCAGGCGCTCCGTAGCGAGGGCCCATGGGCGGAGGTGGCGGAGGTGGGTAGGGCATTTGCTGTGGCATGTAGCCACCTGGATACGTCTGCTGCATCTGCTGAGGGTTGTAGTATGGCGGTGGATAGGGTGGAGCGCCCGGCGGCACCGGCATTGGTGGCGGCATGCCATACGGAGGACCCCCAGCAGCGGGAGGGTAAGGTTGCATCGGTGGTGGAGATGGCGCAGGTGGCAGAGGGTAGGCCCCAGGCGGTTGCCCCATGAAAGCCATTTGCTGCTGCATCATTGGCCCTCCAGGAGCCGACATGGAGGACAGGGACGCCGCAGAGGCTGACGCAACGGACACCTTCGAGGAGGCTCCCATCTCGCTATTCAACACTGCGTGGATGGGCGCCCCTCCCAAGGTCCNCAACGGACACCTTCGAGGAGGCTCCCATCTCGCTATTCAACACTGCGTGGATGGGCGCCCCTCCCAAGGTCCTCTCGCTGCTGGCGTGCATCGCTGCCTTCGCGTCCGCTTCTGTTTTGAATGCTACAAACCAAGTGCTGGTGTTGCCATCAATGAATGCAGACTTTGGCCGGATCGTTTCGGTCGAAAACGCCGACAGCAGCTCGATTGGATTGACCTCCGCGGGCAAGTTTGTCACTGCTACCAGAACACTGTCCCCTAGATTCACCTGCTGCATCGGCTTCTGTTGAGACGGCATGGACTCGATCGATGCAGAGGAGGGACTGTCGGACCCAGCAGGAGAAATCGGCCCCATCGCGGGATTCGGGTGCTGGCCCTGTTGTGGGTAAGGCACTCCGGGCTGATAATGCATGCCTCCCGCTCCCTGCGGACCTCCGGGCGGCATCATTTGGTGAAAATTCGGCGGATATGGAGGCTGCTGATACCCCTGCTGGTGCTGAAGCGGCTGCTGAAAATGCGGATGAGGCGGCGGCCCCCTCGGAGGAGGCACCCCCTCCGTCAACGGGGGCAGATGTTGCGTCACGGGACCGATCCAATTCCCATCCGGGCTGACAGTGACGACGGCGCTTCCCTCCAGCGCCTTTGCCAACAGCAATGCAGGGGGATCCCCAGCGCCAAACTGGGAGCAAATGTCCCTGACTTTCGGGAAGCCAGTGATCACCCCGACAGGACACATGAATTCCCCGGGCTGGGGGGACGGCATGTCCGAATGCTCGGCGGTGAGTGCATTTCGGAGGTACGTGTCCCGGGCCAGGTTTTGGGATGAGAAGTAATATTCCACCTGCGAACGGAGGCGGGAGAAGAGCGCGGCAAAATTGTCCTCTGCGGCCAATTGCTGCGGGCCCTGGCCCGCTGACGCCGAGGGCGGTGGCTGCTCTTCCGACATGGCAGCTCCAATCTCCTCCAACCCCAATTTCCTCCAGCCTGCTACAGGTCGTTTGCGTTGAGCGCCTCTCCTGTCACAGATAATACAGCCGGCTGGCGCTCGAGCAACAGATCTGGAGAGCAGAATTTTGCAGGGATTATGGGCAGAGCATGAGCAATTGCATGTAAAAGATTCATTGGGGCTCACGGATATTAGGCCCCCCACAAGCAATGCAAGTCGGTGGGTTGTATGGTACCATATGACCGCCCGCAGTGATGGGGAAAATTCACCGCATGCGAGCCCGAGAAATGCCACCACCGCCCCCATAGAGGCGGGGGCCGAGGATGCCTTCACGAAGACTGGTCGGCGTCTCGTGCGCCCGCCGGGCCCTGCCGCCGATCCCAACAAGAAACTCACCGTTCGTCGAAAGCAAAAATATTTATCGGCGCCGCGACGACTCCATCCCCTGCCTCTCCTGCGATTGAATTCACTTGTCTGGGGCTCGGTTTATCGCCCTCCGCGCGCTGCCGTGCCGGGGTGCGGTGGGGTGGGGGTGGGGTGGCGCGGGAGTTGTTTGTTTCCGGAACCGGAACGGTCGGAGAGTTCTCGCCAGAGGGCGACAGACAGACTGACCAAAGCCACTTCTGCTTGACTTGCAACGACAGGTAGCACAACGAACCACAATCACGCGGCAGCGCCCCTCCTTGTCGCGCAGCCACTCTTCCGGCGTCCTGACCAGCCTCGCCGCTATTGGGATCCCATCGGGCTGCTCAGGTTCCCCCAAAGATGGAGATGTGGGGCGACGCCGAGGTAAGTTGCGCAAGGTTCACGCATCACATGTTGTGGGCAGTTCTGTTTGAGATGCTGCGTGCAATTCTGTTCATCTCATTGACACGCGCTCATATGATGCAACCCCTACGATGATTACACAGGGCGCCTACTCTCTCAAGCCATCCGACCCGCTGGCCAAATCGCTGCTCCAGATCAGCGGCCCGGATCCCATCCCCTACAACGATGCTCGGTGGCAACAGCTCCTCCTCCAATACGAGCGGCTGGTCCACCTTCACAACCTCGGCCTAGCGCCTCAGTCCTCGTCCGCATCACTGGTGGAGGAAGATGTGGTGGGCACCGCGTGCCGGCAGTGCGCGGCAAATTGCTCGGCGTCGTCCAATTTGGCCGCATTTTGTTTGCACGTCTCCCGAATGGTGCGGGATTTGCAATCGAGCCTGGACGTGTACTCGACGTCCACCGAAGGGACGGATCCGCCCAGCCGGGGGAGCTTGGTGAAGCGGCGCATATCGCTCGTCGGGAAGGCCCGCGTGACGTGCGGGGCGATCAATCTGCTAAGGATACTCTCCCACGAGACAATCGTGCAAGCTTGTGGTTCGGCTGATATGGGGGGAGATTGCAACGCCTTCCTTAAGGAGGCATTTACGTATAGAAACCGGGGGGAAGTGAGTGGGAACGTCGAAGGGCAGGATGCCGCGATGGAAATGNGAGGCATTTACGTATAGAAACCGGGGGGAAGTGAGTGGGAACGTCGAAGGGCAGGATGCCGCGATGGAAATGATTGCAGCCATACTGGGACTTCTTTCGGCAATCGGCTTAGCCGCGCAGCAAGGATCCGATGTCAACTTTATGGAGATCCCGGAATTGTACGACGTCGTGGCGCAGATTCTCTCGTTTCTTCTGGTTTTGTTATCTACGCAACTCTATCTGCCAATGGAGTCGAGTGCCGAGCTGGTGGCACAAGGACATCAGAGTCGCCACTTCTTTCTGGAGAAAATTATGGAGTACTCGCGGTGGCAGGGAGCAAGATCGCGGGAGCTGTGGAAGAACAGGGAGGAGCGCATGCGACAACAACAGGCCCACAGTCTCGGGCAGGAAAATGGCGGCGAAGACGGCAGACTTCACAACGAGCCACTGCTCTTCATCAACGTTTGCTTGCATTGGTTGGTCAGTCGTCCATCTCCACCGAGAAGATCGATTGCGTCACATTACACGGAGTTACCGAAATCCATTGCGCATCAAATGACGATGGCCATGGCTGCGGACGGAATGTATGAGAGTCACAGCATACAGCACGCCAGTGCCCCACAAATGGGTGAAGCGAAGGCGTCTTCAACCATTGCCGGGAGAGCAGCAGTGCATTTAGGAGAACCGTCAAAGGATGCAGGAAGTGCACCACACACAACAACGTCCATTGCACTAGGGACAGACGATGCTGTTGATTTATCGTCACCAGGCCACGTCGGGGGCGATGTGTCCTCATGGAACGCCACGCCATCGAGCATGATACTTCACCCCATCCGAAGCATTTTGATTCTCTCGTCGACGTTCTTTTTGCTACCAATACGACTCGTTCGACTGGCGTTCAACCTGCTGGGCCATAGCCGTTACCACGCCCTGACGAGCGGCAGCTCTCACCTGAAAGATATCGCAGACGGCGACCAGGTGATACTGCAGCAAATCCAAGCGCACTGCGAGAAGAACTCAGGCTGGAACAGGACGAACAACATTCT
This sequence comes from Thalassiosira profunda, assembly GCA_036939355.1. Classification (NCBI taxonomy): domain Eukaryota; phylum Bacillariophyta; class Thalassiosirophyceae; order Thalassiosirales; family Thalassiosiraceae; genus Thalassiosira; species Thalassiosira profunda. Next base: position 2,704 of record JALLAP010000384.1, on the reverse strand, counting down.
GTGGCTGACGGATTCGCCTCTGGCTGATATGGGGTCGGCGCTGTTGCTGCTTCTGACGAACAATTGCAGATACGGCCCGCAGCATCCGTTCCGAGAAGAGCTTGCTCTGTTGAAGGACAACCGCTGGGCTGACGAATCCAAGAAGACCGAAGACACTGGAAGTTCACTATTTCCTTCGTCTCCTGACACCGACGATCAGGTGATGGCTTTGTCTGTCAACTTTGACTCACTCTTTGAGGCATTGGGCCGCGTTGCACACACCGAAGTTGGATCTTTGTCGCTCTACAGCATGCTGCTTTCGTCGCCGGCATTCGCAACCTCAGTAAGCGCCAGATCGGACCTTGACAAGGTGGTGGTGCCGCTGCTTAGAAGCTTGTACTTCGCTTCAACAATCACGCATGGACAACCAAAGAGCGCGGCAAAGAGCGGGCAGTTCTCTCAGTTGATGACCTTGACACCGAACAATCGGCCGTTCCGGTCGCAATCGCAGTTGTACGTCATCCTCATTCTGCTCCTGATATTTTCACAAGACACATCATTTGGGCGAGACTCGTTTCGGCGCGTACACGTGGCGGCGACCTCGGTAAAGTGGTACAAAGAGAAGCGCATCAAGGAGACGACACTGGGTTCGATGCTCTTGCTCGTCTTGCTTCGGGCGGTCTCATTCAACCTCAACCGACTTCAGGATGCATTCCTGCTGTCCAATTGCTGCGCCGTGCTCCTAAATCTGTCACCCCACATATCGGATATCGGCGAGTATGCTGCCAACCGATTGGTGTCGGTGACCTCCTCGTGCTTCAAGAGGTATACCCAGCTCGTGGCAGAATGCGGGGGCACAGAGCCAGAGGAAGGAGACTACTCGTCACTAGTTGGCATGCATGGAGAGGTGAGTGCGCTACCAATATGTGACTGTTGGTTGTGCAAACAATCAAAGCTCATGCAATGTCCAACTCCAACAGACATGCCGAACGTTGTTGACCCTGATCAAACACGCCATTCGGCGAAAGTGTCTCGAGAAGAACATTCATCTCGTGTATTCGCTCCTTCTCGAGCAAAATGACCTGCAAAACATGCATCAATTCGCTTCGTTGGGGGATGTGGCTCCCATCTCAGCAATCACAGAGAGGGCAAACGCCGTCGTAGAAGAAAATGGCGACGGAAAGTCTGCAGATCGAACGATGGAGGCGCTGAAACAGCACGTGTCAAAATTGAAGGCATATTACAACCCTGACGGATTGGTGTCTGACGCCGACAGTGTGGCGAGCGACGCAAGCGACCTCGGAAACCTGACTTTTACGTACGAGGAAGAGGCAGACCCGGAAGTATTCTTCGTGCCCTATGTCTGGGACGTTACTGTCGGCACCTTGACAACGACTACAATGGAATGGAGCAGGAACAAAATCCGAGTGTTTCCCTTGAACGAAGAAGTGAACGAACCTTTGACTCAAACAACTGACACAGAAGGCTTGGAGGGCATTGATGAGGGATCTCACGACATGGACAATACACCTGATGTTGTGTAATAGAAGCAGCATATTTCATTACTTTGCAATTAGCGGCATAATCAAACCAAGCTTATTTGGCCGATTTCCTCCCATTCTGCAACTCCGTTCAAAGTTGGCGGCGACGTCCACATCAGCACCATTTCGGTTGAGGTAAATGCAGGTGGGCACTCCAATGTATCTGGTATCAAATGCTCATCATTTCCGTACACAAAAGAATAGTGTGGCTCGCATAGCGGTGGTTTGAAGTACCGATCTATCGACAATGCCTCCGCGTTGTCAACTATTGCTTTGTCGGCTATTCGCATCGCATTGAGGAGAGATTCATTCCGCTCCAGAATCGATACGCAAGACTGATTCCACTGCACTGTGCCTTCGCTATTTCGTGCAGCGAATACGCCTCGCTCTTTCACAAAGCTGCATGTCACGCCTCCCTGCAAGTGAAATGCTTGTTGCAATCGACGTAACACAACTTGTGCGGCATGCTCTTCATCGGTGCTGTTTTTCGTGTCCTTGTCCAAGCTGCATTGGGAAATCGGTATCCCTCCAACCAACGTCACATGCGGCTCGAAGCTCGGCAAAAGACGATCTGGCGGATGCCTGGACATGATATCAGACTGGACGGCGGAGAGAGACGCGCGCAGTGGCTCCGGCGGCAGCAGCCAAAGGGATATCCGCCGGGGATTGGAGATGACTTTCATCTCATACTCAGACTCAGAGCGCTGTGGTGTGGAGTTAAGGAACGGGCCTCTTAGATAGGTATCGTAGCTCGTAGACGTCCGCGCCGCAGTAGGCATCGTTTCATTCAATCCCTCGGCCAAATAATTTGCAAGATGCTTTATTTCTGTTTAGCTCAGCCCGGGGAGCACCCTTCTTCTCCCCGTCGGCAGTTCAGGCAAATTTGACTCCTCCAACGCAGACGTGCGTCTCTAACGCTGAGACGAGCGGCACTCAGTTACTAATTCCTACATAAGAGGCCAAAATTTGAGGTGCGCTAAATTTTGCCAGGTGAGCAGGTTGTGAGTGAAGAGGTGCACAAAGCACCCCCCGTCAACAAGAGCGGCAAGCGGCCCCGGCAGCCAACTTCACCCTCTCACAATCATCGCCTTGTGTATCGATCAATCCAATCACCTACGCTCTTCACTCGCCTGCACACATGATATGAGCACCAGCAACGCCGATGCCTTTGTTCCGTTTCCAAG
>JALLAP010000383.1:0-14514 GCA_036939355.1 Thalassiosira profunda | reverse complement strand
CCGCCCCGCCGCCGCTCGACCACCTTGAGGTTGTCGAACGGCAACACCAGCACCCTCTTCTTCCCGCCGGCAAGGGACGGCGTCGTTCCCTTGCCGCCGGTAGTTTTGGAGGCGCCCTTCTCCTCCTCGCCGTCGCCCGGAACTCCGAAGAAGGCTTCCACCTGGGCCGCCTCGTTGAGGTGCGCTGCTGCGCCCACTGCCGCCGCGAGCAGGCCGACCTTGCCGCCGACGCGGAGGGTCTTTCCCGCGACCCTCGTGGAAGCGTCGAAGGCCCACCGGGCGAAGCGGTGGGCGCGGCCGCGGGGAGGCCGGGGGCCTGGGTTCGGTGCAGCACCACCACCTGTGTTCGGTGCACGAGCAGCACCACTGTTCGGTGCATCTGCAGGATTATTCGCCATGTTGCCGCCGCCGCCAGCTGGCTGCCCAGACTCTCAATCGTAATCAGGCTCGTTCAGTGCCTCCTGTCGCCTTACTTGTCCATTGCAGCAGGGTCGCCGCCGCCGCCATGTCGTGTTGAGCAACGGCTCGATTCTGCTCCCTGCTCAAAAGCAAAAAGTTCTCAAAACGCGCCCAAGCAACTCCAAGCAAGCTCTTCATCACCCGCACCCCGCACACCAACACCAACTCGACGTCGGTGTCGCCGGCGCTGCCGTGGCCCTCCTCGTCCCTAATCTACCGCCTGGATTTGTCTACTGCCTCCTGCTGATTGACGGGCAATCGAATCTTGAGCTAGGAGCGGCGAAATCGGCGCAGCAAAGGGCGGTGCATCCCGGGAACTCTCCCACCAGTGCCTCCGCACATCATCAGCTCCGGAGTGTGAAATCGGCACCAACAACACACCATCATGTGGAACCAATCGGCCGGCGCCCCCGGCGGCTACTACGGCCACGCGTCCGGCNCACCAACAACACACCATCATGTGGAACCAATCGGCCGGCGCCCCCGGCGGCTACTACGGCCACGCGTCCGGCCCCCCGCCGTCCGCCAAGCCCGTCTCCGCCGCGGGCCAAAAGCACGACGTCTTCGTCGGCAACCTCGCCTTCTCCACCACCGAGGAGCAGCTCTACGCCGCCTTCTCCGAGCTCGGGCGCATCGTCAAGGTGCGCATGGTCTCCGACCAGGAAACCGGAAAACCGCGGGGCTTCGCCTTTGTCGAATTCGAGGATCCGCAGGCCGCCCTTTCGGCGATTCGCAATATGAACGAGTACGAGATCAACGGGAGGAAGATACGGGTGAACTTCTCGAACAGCAGCCATTTGGAGACGCTGGCGAACCAGCTGGGGATGGACATGAGCCATGTGGGCAACAAAAACAAGGCGGAGGACAAGACGGGCGGGGGCCCGCCCCCCTCGATGCCCGGGGCCGCGGCGGGAAGTCGGGCCGTGGCGGCGGCGCTCAAGTCGATGAACAAGGGGGAGATGTACGACGTCGTGGCCAAGCTGAAGGAGGTGGCGGATTCGAATCCGGACGAGGCGCGGAAATTGCTGACGCAGCACCCGCAGTTGCCGGAGGCCATTCTGTATTGCATGAGCGAGGTGTGTGTGTTTGATTTCGTGATGAATGATCGTTTTCCCCGATGTGCACATCTCATGCTCAACTTCACTGCATCAACTCTGGGGATCACGGTTACCAAACAATCAAAGTTGGACATGATCAAAACGCCCGTCCCGACGGCGACCGGCATGGCCGCCCCCGTGGCGGTCGATCCCCGGGCGAGGATGGGCGCGCCGCCCCCGATGACGCAGCCCCCGCCGGGCCTGGCGGCGCCCTCGGACCCCCGCGCCGCGAGAGACCCCCGGGCGGCCGCAAGGGATCCCCGCGCCGCGGCCGGGGGGGCTCCCGCCTTCCCGCCCCCGCCGATGATGCAGCCCCCGCCCACGATGATGCAGCAGCCCCCGCCGCAGCAGGGGAGCGTGGCGGGGTTGGATCCCAATTTGGTGCAGCAGGTGATGGCGCTGACGCCGGCGCAGATCGCGCAGTTGCCCCCGGACAAGCAGCAGAGCATTTTGGCGTTGCGGCAGCAGATCGCCGGGGGAGTGAGGCGCTNCGCAGTTGCCCCCGGACAAGCAGCAGAGCATTTTGGCGTTGCGGCAGCAGATCGCCGGGGGAGTGAGGCGCTGAGAAAAGATGGATGCATGGCGTGGGGAGGGGAGGAGCTTTGGCGAGGCTGTCGGTGTCTATGCAGGCAAGCAATTCGCTTTGCGAGAGGTAATCTTATGTTAGTTCATACACTTCCTGCCATCTCTAGGCCAACAGGGAAAGTGCTTTGCAACCGCTTCGTTTTGATTTGTTCCGCAACTGTTCAATGTATCCTCAAAGCGTAAGTGCACCCGGGACATTGTGATATGATATGCAATAGGAGTGGCCAGCATTCCTAGCTCGTAGGGACAGGAGCCCTCTGAATGCGGACATTCTGCTCTTCTCCGGTCCCCTTGTGGTGGGCCATGATTGACGCCGTCCAGACATACTCGCCACGAAGTCCCTGCGCAAGACAACAATGAGAAAGAGAGAATAACAATTGCCAAACAGCAATGGCTTTTGCAACTCACATCTTTCAGCACGCCCAGCCTCTTCCCGTTTTTGTACACGACGAGGGTTCCTTCGTCCAGGTCGAGGAGTAGTCCAAACTCAGCATCCATATTATGATCCATGAGCGTGCCGCCGTTGCGCACCGCTTTGCACGGCCGGCCCTCCAGGCGCCCTGGAGTCGAACGAAAGTCCGCACATTTGCAATCGCCCTCAAGAGTGTAATACGCGCAGTAATCGACGTTGCTCGTCGCCTTTGCCCTCGCATCGTCGTCCTTCACCGTCACGGCGTCGCGAAACTGCTCGAACTGGTGCTCGTTCCAGAAGGCGACTTCCCCATCGTCGAGACGACGCCCGGCAGGTGACGCGGTTCGGAGGATCGAGGTGCTCTTCGGGCGGACGATCCCAATCCAAAAGTAAAAGAGACGGTGGCTCCCGGTCGGGGTGAAGGTCGCGTAGTGCTTTCCAGAGCTCATGACATCGCTCGGGTTGGCGCAAACGGCCGTGCAGGGGTAGCCCGTAAAAATGTCATTCATGACATCGCAGCTGCGCCAATCGGGGTTATTCGATGTGATCTTCGACTTGTCGCCCCCGACATGACCGATGCGGTCGCCGAGGAGAAGGGAAAATTCGAGAGCGTCGTTGGGCTGCGCCATTGTTGTATTGCAAATCGAACCAAGATCTTCGCGTGGGGGACAATGAACAGTGACGCCCCGCGGCCCGCGGGCCGCAGAGATCTTAGAATGAATACGGTTTTAATGAGGGGTTGCAGAAGTGAGGATTTGTGACGGCCAGGCAATTTGTGCACGTCATGTGCACTTGCAGCAAACGCAATCGTTCCACCGACTAAAATCGGCCAGCGTCCTCACAAATCCACAAGACGAGGAAGGGCGCGGAGGCAATGGACCATCCCACGGCGGCGGCCGCGGGCGGCCGCGCCGCCGTCCGCAAATCCAAGCGCTTGCACGGCGGGGATGGCGGCGAGGGCGCAACGGGCGCCGCGCATTCGCCCACAAAGCGGGGCCGCCGCACCCTCCCCGCGCGGGAGGCCAAAGCAAAGAGCGCCCTGCCCCATCCCACCACGACGCCGCCCCCGGCGCCCCGGCGGGGCGCCGCCAAAAGGCCCGCATCGTCAAAGAAATCCGCCCCCAAACCGATCAAGTCGCCCGAGGGGCCTTCGGGCAGCGGCGCCCCCCGCCCGCCCCGCGTCCTGATCGTCGGCGCCGGCATCTCCGGCCTCGCGTGCGCCCGCGAGCTCTCGGAGCGGCGGCACGACGTCCTCGTCCTCGAGGCGCGGCACCGCCTCGGGGGGCGCCTCCGCACCATCGATTTGATGCTCGATACCGAATGGTCCGACGAGACCAAACACGCGAAGAGCGATTTGTGCCGGGTCCAACGGTGGAGTCCCGTGGACGTCGGGGGACAGTTCATCCACGGGACGGGGTTCGACACCGCGGGGGAGGCGGCGGGGGGGGGCGGACACGTCGGCTCGCACGATTTCGGGACGAGCCACCGGAAGCGAAAGNGCGGGGGAGGCGGCGGGGGGGGGCGGACACGTCGGCTCGCACGATTTCGGGACGAGCCACCGGAAGCGAAAGGCGTCCGACGCCCCCGACAAAGAGCAGGGCGCATCCGCCGCGGATTCCAAACCGGCGCGCCGGAAGTCGGAACGCCGACACACCGTCGTTCAGAGTGCCCCGTACAAAAACGACGACGCCGATAGCCCCGACGGCAAAAAGGGCCCCCCCGGCCGCCGCGCGGACGGCATCGGGATCAACCCGGTGTACACGTTGGCCCGGACGAAGATGCGCCTGCCCCTCCACGCGGCCGACGGGTCGCGCACCTGCCTCGTGGACCACAATGGCCGTCCGATACCAGAGAAGGTCGACGAGGAGGTGGCGGGGGAGTTCAACGCGGTGTTGGACCTGGCGACGAAGTGCTGCGAGCGGGGCCGGTACGTTTGGAAGGAAGGGGGGGATGATGCGGTGGCGTCGTCCGGCCGCGGCGCGCAGAGGCAAAGTGCCGCATCTCCGACGAGGCGGTCGAGAAACAAGGGGGTCGCCACGGGCCACGCGGCGCGGTCGCCCAACTACGTCTCGGACGACACCGCGCCCGCCCATGCCGTGGGCGCGGCGATCGACCCGGGCACCGACTTCGGGNAACTACGTCTCGGACGACACCGCGCCCGCCCATGCCGTGGGCGCGGCGATCGACCCGGGCACCGACTTCGGGACGATCTTCGCCGAGTGCAAGAGATACCACGACTCCTTGAAACGCGACAGCCCGAAATCCCCAACCGAAGAGGAGGACGAGGTCCGCGCGCACCTGTTCGAGTGGCACGTGGCCCAGCTCGAAATGTCGTCGGGGGCGCCCATGCGCGACTTGGGGCAGCGGTGGAACGACGACGAGCCGTTCGGCTACGGCGGGGACCATTCGTACGTCGAGGGGGGGACGCGCGACCTCGTCGAGGCGCTGGCCGAGGGCTTCGACTGCCGGGGGTTGGGCGATCGATCGCTGCATTTGGGCGGAGCGGCAAGCGGGGGCGCGGGCGGCGGGCTGCGCCGCAGCGGCGACTTTGCCAGTACGTTCGGCGGACGGCAATCTACCGCGGCGAGCGATGCGGAGGCGGCGCGAGGAGCGACGATGCACCGGGGCGTGATCCAGTGCGGAATCGAGGTGACCGGCGTCAAGGTCGTGGAGCGGGAGGAGGCGCAATTCCTCCGACGGCAGAAGGGACCGGCGCGCGCGGGGCCGCCCTCGAGGCGCCGGTCGACGCGCGAGAACAAGGGCATGAAGGTGCCGTCGTTCGCGGAGGCGCGGTCGTCGTCGCGCGCGGAGGGAGGGGATGGGAAGGCGACGGGCAACTCTCGCGCGACGTCGGGCGAGGCGGGGTTTGCCGCCGGTTCTTCGTACGCCAACGATCACAATTCCATCGTGCAGGTGACGACGAAGTGCGGCCTGACGCTCGAGGCGGACGCGGTGGTGGTGACGACGCCCCTGGCCATTCTCGCGATCCCGCCGGGCGCGCCGGGCCACATTTCCTTCAGTCCCGCCCTGCCCACCGAGAAGCGCAATGCCATTAACCGGCTGGGCGTGGGCAATTACAACAAATGCTGCATGTCCTTCGCCACGGCGTTTTGGAACAACCTGCCCCGCCACCTGTCCGCCCGGGGGATGTGGCACGACGAGGCCACGCAGCGGTTCGACTTCATCGGCCACGCCTCGGCCGCGCACGGCAAGGACATTCTCTTCTTCAGCCTGCGGAACGCGCCGATTTTGGTGGCCATCTACGGGGGCTCCGAGTACTCGACGCAAATCGAGGGCATGCACGACGAGGACGTGGTCGGGGAATGCATGGCCATCCTGAAGAAGGTGTGCCGCCACGCCATCGAGGCGCGCGGCGACGCCCTGAAGACGCGACGACACGTCGATTTGGACGTCCCCGACTGGCCCATCGATTTCTTCGTCTCGCGGTGGGGGTCGGACCCGCACAGCCGCGGCGCGTTTTGCTACGTGCCCCCGGGAGTGCGGGGGATCGACGAGCTGAGGGCCATGTCGGCGCCCGTCTGCGACTATCGCCCGGAATGGGCGGAGGGGTCGGACGACAAACCCAAGCGGCCGCTGATCATGTTCGCTGGGGAAGCAACCACCCCCTTCCACCCGTCGACCATTCATGGCGCCTTCGAGACGGGCATCCGCGAGGCCTACCGGCTGGACTTGGCGCTCGAGCCGACTCTGAACCAGGGGCTTTCCTTTGAGGAGTCGTACCTCTACCAGCCCACCTTTTCGGTGCGACGAGGCGGCCAGGCGGATCAAACCCCAATGCCAAAAAAGGCGCCAGAACGGCCATTGCCGGGTCGAAATGGCAAAGAGGTCGATGCAAAGGCGGGCAATTGGTGGTTCGACCACGATGCGTCCATCTTGCGGGGAGCGGAGAGCTTCGGCGCCTCCGCGGCCACGATGCGCAAGATCAAATCGAAAGTGCTCGCGCCGTCGGGCGACATCCACAGCCCGAAGGAGATGGTGGATCGCTACAAGGCTCTCATGCGCATGCTGTCGCCTCCAGATGATGCGGAGCAGCCAAACAGCCTCGAAAAGGAGTGGAGGCTGCCGGGGCGCAACCGGGGGACATGGTTAGCTCCGGGCCAGATCAAAAGGAAGAGAGGGTCCACGAGCACTCCGGGCACTGAGAAGAAACATTGACCTGACTCTGTCGACGTAATGCCACGGCGATTCGACTACTTATTGCTGGATAACGAACTAAATCTCATTCATTTCACTCCATAAGCTCTGTGCAACGAATCGTGCCATCCCGTCCGTCTACGGTGCAAACTTGTCCAGTTGCATCCTCTGGCAATGTATCGCCAGTGACCTCACCGCCATATGGGAGTCTCTTCATCGCCCCTGACAGCTTGTACTTTGCCGCCCTTCGCCTCGCCAACTCGGCGACGAGCTCTTCTTCCGTAGCCGACTCGAGGCTGGATGTATTTTTGGACGAAACATCGCCATTGGTGGGAAAGGTTCTCTTGTGCTCCTCTGATCCATTGCTCGCGCCGACATTGGTTCCTTTTGCCTTCTTCGACTTTCCAGGGACTTTGCGACTCTTCGCAATCGTTTCCTCCAAGTAACTGCGCATGATGGATGTCGAGTCGTCGTGCATAACCGGGATCAAGGCTCGGCGCACGTTATCGTAAAGATTGGGGTACAGAGTCTCCTCCCTCGAGAGGAGCTTCTTCACCCGCGCCCTTTCCTTCGGCTCTTCGAAGCAGGCAGGGCAATTCTCATTGATGACCGGTAAGTTGGCCGACTTCGCAAATTCGGTCATGAGATTTTCCCGGCAATAGGCCAGAGGACGAATCACCGAAATGTCGCCCGCATTGATTTGATAGTGGGCCTTCATCGTCCGGACGAATCCGTTGTGCATCACACTCATGAGGAAGGATTCAGCACAATCATCAAGATGTTGCGCTGCGGTCAAAGCAAAGAATCAGATTCAGGCGAAGGTGGGCTGAGACCTTGTTTCCAAGAGAGTGATCACTCACCTAACACAAGCTTGTTGCAGTTATTCTTCCTCGCGCAGGAGTAGAGGTTGCCACGCTTCATTCTAGCACAAAAGGCGCAGAGGGAGGACACTGTCTTTCCATCTTTGCCCGAGTTAGCAGCCCGCTCCACAATGTCATCTCTGATATAGTGATATTTCAGTCCTAGCCCTTCCACATAAGGGATGAGTGGCGAAGGGTCGAACGATGGCGTCATCGGATCGATTGTGCAAACCTAAAACAGATTGGCAGACAGGATGAGAGGTGACGACCATAACATCAAGATAATGCTGGGTCGGATACTCACCTCGATATCAAAAGTTATGGGAAGCTTGCGCTGAAATTCCAGGAGGCAGTGGAGCAAGCTGAGAGAATCTTTACCACCAGAGAGTCCCAGCAAGAGACGATCTCCTTCTTGGATCATATCCCACTGGATCATCGCCTGGGTAATGAAGCGCATCATTTTGGGTGGAGGCTTGATCTTTCCTTTGTTCTTTTTCCTCTTGTTGCTCATTGGGGCTTCCGCTGATGCGTTTGACGTATCAACGGTATCGAGCGTGATGTTCTTTTCTCCAGCATTGTCACTGCCTTCTATTGAAACAGCTGTGGCTGCAAGAGCATCCGAAGGAGCAATGTGTGGAACGGAGCACTGGCCCCACTGAGAACAGTCGCGTGACGGTTTCTTCTTCTCGCGCTTCTCTGCAGCTGGTAGGAGATTGCCATTCGTTTGTGTTGAGATTGGAGTAGGCGATGCATCCATTGCATCAGAAGGGCTGGATTCAATCTTCATCGAGTTGATGCCACGCTCACAGGAGGGCGAATCCTCCTCCATGGCGGATAGATCACGCTTCCTACAGCTCGCTGACTCATTTGCAGCAATCGCGCTGTTCTCTTCTGGTCTTGCGCCACCCTCAATGAAGTCACTGATTGCCACCCAATCATCTTTGTCCGTGGCGTAAATTTCGCATGCTTCCGAGAGCTCGCCGTCTTCGTATCCAGCCTTGACCTCCTCGAATGGCGCCTCTCCCATGTGATCTCCATCTCGGAATGCAACGATGCCTGACGCCACCACGGCTGAGCTTTCTTTCATGTGCGTGTCTGTAGTCAGAGCGGCGTCGGTAGATGGCTTCACATCCGCACGGCTGCCAGCCGCATCATTTGGCCTGCGCTGGCCATCCATTCGGAGGAACAGCCCTCCCAAGAGAGAGTCGTCCTCGAAAGTTCGTGGGACGACATCGCGTCCCTCGCGTAGGTTGTGAGCAACCTCCTGAGGATAGGCGAACCATCGCAAGTCCTCCAGAGTGTTATCGATGCCTCCTTCCCCTGCATTGGTATTGCCTCCACTCCCAAGCATGCCATCGGCAGAATTCATCTTTTCCACCTCCGCCAAGAATCGAGGATCGCTCTTGGACGATTCCAGGATGGCGTTGGCATTCTCTATCGCTTGGTCGAGGCGACGGCGGCTAGCTTTGGCACTTTCTGCGCACCCTGCGACATCGTCCAAGAAAGAACAACTGGCATTGGCAGCCTCCATCGGCGCATCAGTCGGCGCGAGGATGTCATAGTGGCTGAGCCACCGCCGCTCGCTCTTCCCCAGGGGCTTGCCCTGCCGACTCCAGTGGCGCCACTCGCCCGTCTTGTGGTCGCATCGATACTGCGGCAAGAGCGCCCAGCCGTTCTTCGCCACCCAAATCAGCGCCTCTGTGACGTACTCGGCTTCCTCTTCGCGCAGTCCCTTGAAAGGAAGGCTGAGGCGCGTGTACCCCGGACGCAAGAGCTCGCACGGCCGGTCTGCGCGCAGGAGGGCCCGCTCGATCTGCCGGTTGGCCTCGTTGGGCACCTCCTCGCCCGATTTCGCGATTGCAGTAAGCCCCAACAATCGCTGGGAGTACGGCCCCGCGCACTGACACCCGCCCCGGGATTGAATGCCGAAGACGTCGTTGAGAACAGCGCAGACGTAATTGTAGTGGAGGAAGCGACGGCCGCAGCGTATTAGGAAGGAGAAGACGGGGAGGTGCCGTCCCGCGCACGCAGACAGAGGCGCGACCCCAGTCGTTTCACCGTCGTCAGTGGCGCCCAGCACGATCAGGTTGGGCGCGTCGTTCTTCAGCCGCGCCATCACCCGATCGTGCGTCGCGCATTCGTACTCCAGCAACGTCAGGGGCGGTAGCAGGCCCTGCTCAGCGCCATCCGTCGCTGCGGACCGCGCGAGGCGTTCGTACTCGCCGGCAATCCTCCGCCCGGCCAGCAGCGCCAACCCCACGCGCTGAACGCCGATCCCGTCGGGCGTCCCACCCTCGTACCGCTCGACGCGGTTCGATAGAAATCGGTGATCTTCGTTTGTCACGTAGAAGACGGTGCCCCCGCCCGCCACCGACGGCGGATTGGTCTGGGAGACGAGGCGCTTCTTGATCACCAACACGCCGGGCGTCGACGTGCCGCCGTAGCACTTGTGCGGGCTGAAGTAAATGGCGTCCTTCGATGGATCGACGATCTCTCCTTCCTTCGCTGCCTCTTGGACTTGGACAGGACTGGGATTCATGTCCATTTTGGCGTACGGGGCCCCGCTCGCGTAATCGAAGAAGGCCAGGGCGCCGTCCCTGTGCAACGTGATGGCGATGCGGTCGACGTCGGCAATGAGGCCCGTGACGTTGGAGACCGCCGAGAAGGCCCCCATGCGCAGCCGCCCCGACGAGGCACTGTAGCGCGGGAGTTGCAGCCGCCGTTCCAGCTCCTCCACATCCACCGTTCCGTCCGATGCCCGCTCCGGGATCGGGACCACCTCGCACCCCGACTCCCGCCACGGCAATAGGTTGGAATGGTGCTCGTGCGGTCCCACGAAGACCACCGGCCTCATATCCTTCTTCTCGTGGCTCGCTGCCTCCGCCACTCCGCGCAAATTGAGGCAGTCCACCAGAATGGCCACCGCGCCGGTGACGCCGTTCCCCCCGAAGATGACCGTGTCCAATGCGGCCTTGCCGGTGATGCGGGCGTTGGTGCACTCCCCCACGATCTGGCGGGCCTCGGCGGCGAAAGCCGTCGATTGGGAGCCGGTGTAGGTGATGTTCTGGGCGCATTGAAGTGGCATAGATAGTTATTTGAGATTGGTGCAGAGGCAGATAAACAAATGTGCACATCACGTGCACACATTGCAGGCACACCGAATATTATGGGCGCACAACTGCAGAAGTCACTCACCGTGTGCGTGTTGGCGTGGCACGGCATCGACGTCCTCCTCAAATACTCCTCGATCGATTTGACGGGGCGCTGGCTCGCCGTCTGGTCGCAGTACACGAGGGGAATCGCCATGCCCTTGCGTGGTTGGCCCGCCTCAGAGGATTTAGCAGGGTGCTCGTAGGGCGAGACGAACGTGGGGAAATTGTACTCCGCGCTGCCTCCATCAATGTTTGAGGGATGAGGGTCGCAGACGACGTCGGTGGCGAGGCGGGCGCGCAGCGTGTGGATCTTGGTCCACGCCTCCTCCGCCGAGGTGGAGGAGGTGGGTGGGGCGTCGCCTCCCTTAGTTGTTGCGGCGGCGGCCGCTGCCGGAGGAGCCGCCGCCCACGCGTCCTCGGCGAGGGAGGTGCCGCACTCCATCTCGGCGGCGGCGGAGGGGGCGGCGGAGCTCATTGTCGTCGGGGGGGGGCTGCAATTTGCAATGTGGAGTGAATGGTGTTGCAGTGCTGTCAAGATGAGGCGGGGGAAATGAAATCCGGGCCGAAAATGAGTGGCTCCCCGTCACCCATCACCCTCGGTTGCGCAGCAGACACAGCGCCGAGCACACATGATCACCACCCCAACATGGTCAGCGGCCTCCTAACAGGCCTCCTCATCCTCGCCCTCACCCTCCGCGCCGACGCTTCCGCGGCGTTTCAGCCCTCCGTGGCCAAAACGGTCGTTCCGGCATCGCACGCACAAGTTATTAGGCATCCTCGCGGGCGCTCGACACCGACGCAGACAATTGCAACCGCCCCCGCCCAAACCACGCTGACAATCATGAGCGCATCCTCCACCTCCACCGCCGACCACGTGCTGTACGACATGCCCGTATCCAATAATGGCGCCCGCTGTCGCATCATTCTCTACAAGAAGGGCATCTCGAGCGAGCAGGTCGAGATCGTCTCCCCGATGGCCCTCGGGGGGCTCAAATCAGAGGAATACCTGCAGCGCTCTCCGCAGGGGCTGATGCCCTGCCTGAGCATTCAGAAGAAGGACAACGCCTACGGCATTGACAGCCTGGCCGAGAGCGATGTTATCGCGCGGTACCTCCTGTCGGAGTATGCCACGCTTGGCCCGTCCTTTCTGCCAAATCACCCGAAGAGCAGCCAAATTTGCCGATGGCACGACGTGTACCTCACCACCATCCAAGGCTGCCTCTACAAACCTGCCTCCAGGTTGCCACTGGGAGATTACGCCGATCGAAAGAGTGCATTGGCCGCCTATCGGAAGCACCTGAAGGTCATCGAGGGATTCCTGGGAGACGGGGAGAGCACATATCTCTGCGGAGAGGAAATCAGCCTGGCCGATGCAACCCTCTTCCCGTCGCTGGTCTTTGCCAACTACATGCTGCCCAAATTCGACGATGATACGAGCAATCCGCAGCCGCCCCTGCCTCCCAAGCTTGCGAGGTGGTTCGAGAACGTCCGCGCCAAGGACGAGGTGTTTGCCAAAGTCTACGACGAAATCATGGACCCGCTCGTCAACTCGTGGGAGGAAAAGAACCATCGGTGGGACGGCATCTGGCTCGCCGGATTGCGGGATGCGGCGCCCGCAACAATCTTCGACAAAATCATCGCGGGGGAGATTCCCGCGGCGAAAGTGCTGGAGGACGAGCACCTTCTTGCCTTCAAGGACATCAATCCGCTGGCGCCCGCGCACGTGCTGGTGATTCCAAAGGACCGGCAAGGGCTGACCAATCTGCGGCAGGCCACGGCGGAGCACACCGACATCCTGGGCAAGTTGCTTGTGGCCGCCGGAGAAATTGCCAAGGACGCATCGCTGGGGTTCGGCGACGGCGCGCGGATCGTGATAAACGACGGCCCGGACGGTGGGCAGGAGGTGATGCATTTGCACGTGCACGTGCTGGGCGGGAGGAAGATGGTGCCGACGTTTGGGTAGAAGTGCGTCAGCGAGGCAGATCGTCGTCGCGACGCGTACCGGTGCCTACATTCCCTCCGGCTCGGCACGGCGGATGCGAACGACAAATCTTCTGCCCCTTTTTACTAACACTTATTCTTTACAAAACATGTTTGTCTTCCCCAAGCGCTGTAGCTCGTCAGTAGAGGCGCCTTGGAGAGCGGAGGACCACAAGACGGCGACCCCCCTTCTCGGCCTTCATACCATTGACCAAGTTGCACAACTTGCACTTCCACAGCCGACCGTACGACTTGGCGCGAGGGTCTGCAATGATGGCGGATAGATCGTCCCGCACTGAGACCAACACGCACCAGTGCGAGACGCCGTGGTCGAGTGCGGCGGCCTCGGACTTTTCGTCAACTTTGATGGCCTCGAACCCGATCGTTTCGTTGATATCGACCAACACCAAGGCGACGCCAACTCCTCCTCCGATGTGATTGCGCAGGAACGACGACAGACATTCCGCACTGCTAAGGTCCATTTCGTCCGCCTCCTCAGTGTAGACCTTCAAGTTAATTCCAAGAGTTTCGATCGCGGCGCGGCTATACTCGGCGATCTCGTCAGGCTGGACGACCCCGTTGAGCAAGGCGCAGATGTCGAGCTCCAATGTCCACGCGATCTCGTCTGCGCTAATCGAACGCTGAATGCCGAGCTCAAACATGTCCTCGTCCGATAGGAATCCACTGAGAGCGAGAGCCAAAGCCGACAGACCACCCATGTTTGTGTGGGATTCGAAGCCCCGGATATTGCCCCAGCAGCTCAGCCTGTGTGCAGGAAGAAGAATTGGATGCGTTTGTTTGCTATCGAACGGAAAGAGTTGATGCAAAGTCCAACAGTTGGTGCGATACTCACCACATCTGCTCCTCTTTTCCAAACGACGGACAGCGGAAACTGACTGTAGTGTTCAGTTTGTCCAAAACCGTGGAGGCTGCAAGCTCCACCGTGGAGGACTTGCAGATGCTGATCAACCCTCTAGCTCTCTTCGAAGACGAATCCTTATCGGTCATCGCTAGAAACAGTTTGTCCAGGGAGCAAGCCCAGTGAGCGGAATACTTCTTAGGGTGAACGTCCGCAATGGACACAATCCTTTTCTCTTCGTCGTAGCCTGATATGACACTGAAGTGCCCTCCTTCGTGCTGAGAATCCCTCGCAATTCGGGTGTTGAAGTTCGCGATGATGACGCTATCCGGGCAGGGCAGAGACAACCTCAAGTACTCGTGCAACGATTCGATGTCGGCCAGCCCTTCGTCTAAGTGAAAGCATTTGACGTCGACACCCTGCAGGAGCAATTCATCCTCGTTGGTCGATCCGCACATTTTAACAAGAACGTCGAACACTTGAGCAAGAGTCAGCCCATTCCCGACGACCCAGTCCACCGGCAACGTGAGGGACAGGAAGATATCCGAGACGCTGCACTGGATATCGAGGGTATCCAAAGCCAGCGTGATGGACGCCAAGTTGCAAGTGTCTATCGTGATCGACGAAGCGTAGAACGTGAGCATAAGATATGAATGTGACGAGGCAGCATCTCAAACGATGGAACTTACTGATCGTCTGCTGGACCGATCCCACCTTCTCCTTCATCATCATGGTGTAGAGACCCACGGGAGTCTTGGTCAGTCTCATATCAACGCTCTCAACGCTCGTACGCTTCTCGTTGGGTGAAACCGTGAACTTCACAGTCGCCCTCGAATCGTAGGCAACAGGGGAGATGTTGGCGCCACCAACTTCCGCGCTGGCGTCGTCTTCGTTGGAGCCCGAGGTGTCCACCAACTCCTCCTCCACAATTCTGTCCAGCTCCTCGAGCATGTCT
>JALLAP010000382.1:0-13730 GCA_036939355.1 Thalassiosira profunda | reverse complement strand
TCGGCCGCGCCGAGCTAATTGCCGTGTTGACAGGCACGCTCACCAACAACCGCTCCGCATTCAGCTCCTTCTCCATCCGGGACAACTGGTTCGACCTCCGCGTTCGCTCCCTCCAAAACAACCCCGCGCTCCCGACACCGGCCGCAAACGCCCCGATCGTGGCCGGCAGGGAAGGTACGTCGCCCGTTACGCTCTCGCCCCACAGCGGATAGCCCAACAGGGTCACCGTTGCCAGGAGAAAGAGGTTAATGCGCAACGGCTCGCTCTGGTTCAAACTGTTGTACCGCAGCAAAGCGTCGGAGCGGATGGGGCGGAAGGAGAGGAGGTCGAACGTCGGCTTGGTGATGTCGAATTGGTTGCCGCTGTGGAGTCGGGTGCGGCTGCCGCGATGAGTCAGCGGCGAGGGGTGTTGATGCGCTACCGAAGAATGTGCATGCACCGAGCGCCCGCGGATCGGCCGCGACGGCGGGGCGAGGGAGAGGCAGGGGGCGACGGCGCACGCCAGGAGGAGGAGCTGCCGCATCACCGGGAGCTTCATCCTGGCGGCTGCAGGCGGGCTGAAGGCCGAGAGCGGGGCGGGGCGCGCCGGCTGGAAAAGAGGCAGAGGCCCACCGGCGGCAAGGAGGCCTCGTGCATCCGCCCGTGGGCCAAACGATACGCTCATCCAATCTTGAGCCCGTGGGCCCCGGGAAGAACAGCCCCCCGCGAAGCGGGTGCCGCTCTGGACTCGCACAGAGGCGCCCCTCTTTCTCTTTCTTGTTCTTGCCCGCCGCCGTGCCGCCGTCCTCCCCCGCCGCCGTCCTGCGTCCGCCTCCTACGCCCCATCGCCGCGGCCGTCCGATCCAACGCCATGCACGCGCGGAGGAGACGCATCGGGGGCCTCGCGGCCCTCGCCTCGCTGACGGCGGCGCCCCCCGCCGCGGGCCACCTCCGCCGCGAGCGCGAGGAGGCCGACCGCCTTCGCGCGCATGCGCACCGCCCGCACTCCCATTCTCACGGGCATCGCCGCCAGCATCATGCTCCGACCCACATCCACGAGCACATCGACCGACGACAGACCCCGCGGCGCCTCGCAGAAACCTTCGAGGGCGACCTAAACCCGGAGTACACTCCCATCCAGGGAGCGCTGGGTGGCGATTACTACCAAGCAGATTACCACGGCGGCGACCACACTGGAAACATCGTGGGCTCCGACCTGCCATCGCACTCTGACTACCACCCCCATTCCCACAGTCATGCCGACGTCTTCGATTCCTGCCTGATGGTGTGTTACTGCGATATGGTACAGAGATGGGGCCGCCCCTTCGCCGAGCAGCAATTGGCCCAAGGGTTTGTCTTCGAGGAGTGCGAGGAGGACAGAGACAATTGCCCCGAGGCAGAGTACGAGGATTGCAACGAAGAAGAGGAGGGGTGCATCGACGGCCGGAGGTTAGGGAGCACGGACCAAGCGCACCGCATGTGGAACCGGGACGATTACCGCGGAGCCAACGGGAAGCTGCACATTCCGTACGCCGTCAAGGATACCGCGTGGTTTACTTCGGAAACGCTCGAGGTCATCGCCTCCGCCATTGCCCACATTGAAGAGGCCACCGGAGTCCTGCAATTTGTGCCCCGCACCGATCAAAAGGAGTACATCTACTTCACCCACGAGACAAGATACGAGAGTTATTGCGCCGCGAACATCGGAAGGCAGACGAACTGGCATACCAGCGTGTACTTGGGATGGTGCAAGGAGATGCGCCACCGGGGCAATGTCATACACGAGATTTTGCACGCGCTGGGCTTTTGGCACGAGCGTGAGTTTTGCAATTCCTGGCTTGTGTTGCATGCTGAGCCTTGTCCTCGGGTGGCAAGCTCTTTGCTTGGATGCATGCACAGTTTCGTACTCGCATATTGTGCTCACATCTTGTGCTCGTCTTCACTTCCCGACAGACTCCCGCCCCGACCGGGACGACCACGTCTCCATCGCGTGGGACAACGTCCGCGACTCCGCCAAAAACAACTTCGCCAAAGCCTCCGCCGTCAATTCGCGCGGGAGCCCGTTCGACTTTGCGTCCATCATGATGTACCCCGCCCGCGCTTTCAGCACCAACTACCAGGACACCATCGTGCCCGTGGAGGAGCTGGAGGAGTGGGAGGCGATGGGGCAGCGGGCCCAGCTGAGCAGGCACGACGTCGAGCAGCTCAGGTTATTGTACCAGTGTGCGAGCGGACCCCGGGGCACCCACGGGGGAGGACTGGACGCCCTCTCCACGGACGAGCTGTGCTCCGCCGACTGTCCTTGCTGGGAGCGCGCGATGGGCGAATGCGCGAGCGACGACGAGTGCATGGGCGACTTGGTCTGCGAGGCGACGCCCACGCCGCTGCTCCGGCCGAGCTACGCGAATCAGCTTCCGACCACGCTTCCTCCCGGGACTACGAGCTTTTCGTGCAACGACTACTGCCACCCGAACTGCTGTTACTACGCCAATTCGATTGTGCGGTGTCCGGAGACGTGCAACAGCGCCCCGCCGTACGAGCCGCCGACGGCAGATGAGATTCCGGCGAAAATGTGCCAGGTGGGCGATGGGAGCGGAAGTGTGAGCACCACGACGGTTGCAACTACGACAATAAGTACGACAACAACGACCAGCACGGCGACAAGTACGACCACAAGCACATCAACAACTACTACGACGGAGTCAAACGTGGGTCGTTGGTATTCAGACTGGCAAATTGAGGAGTGAGTTACCTTGATTCTTCCTTTGCATTTGAATAGCCGGCTGATGCACTCACACGCCCCACTCTCTTCAGGTGCGTCCAATGCAACAGCCCCACCTGCGGCCACTCCACCACGGCCTTCTTCGACACCCAGGACGAGTGCTGCACGACGGGTCCCCTCAACTACCGCGACTTCGAATCGTGCATGGGGGCGACGTCAAGCCCAACTGCAGTGCCAACGCCGACGCCCAAGGCCCCGCCGGCCCCTCTTACTCCGGCGCCCACCGATGACCCCACCGCCAGCCCCACCGAGCGATTGATCCAAATCGGCGGCGACAACTGGTACTACCAGTGGGAAACGAACAAGTGCGTCAAGAACTGCGTGGGGAAATCGCCGTGCACCCACCGGGGGAAGCGCCAGGGCGAGCGGGGGCACAAGTCGGTGCAGGACTGCTGCGGAAGCATGATGCCCGACGAGAGCTTGAGCGCGTGTTCCGACGGGGACGTGCGGTGGTATCCTGCCGAGGGCACGTGCGTGAACGACGGCAATGCGTCTGACAGTGTGAAGCGGCTGTACAGCAATCAGAACAAGTGCTGTCGACGGCACTTCAGACGGGAAATCATCAGTTGTCTGGGCGCGAACAACTGGAAGAACAGGAGGAAAGATGAGGAGGGCGCGGACGGCGAATACGTTGACGAATGGGCGCAATGAAGGGCACTCACAAATAAGACGTAGACATGGTTGATGTCTTAGGATCAAAGGTCCATCTCTGCCGAGGAAAACACGAAGTCTGAGTCATAATCATACAACAACTCATCGCCCTCCTCGATGTCCTGAGTAGCGTAAAAGTCGAGAGACGTGGGTTCCCTCATCTCCATGTTCACACTCCCGTCCCAGCCACCGTCGTTGAAAAACACGGCCTCGTCGAGGTTTAGGCACAGAACCACGTTGCCAGTGTCCGTCAGATCTTGCTGCCACGCCCACTCCATGACGTCACAAGCCAACATTGTCGGCAGCGACTTTGCAAAGCGATACCAGGATTCGTTGTCGAGGAAGAAGACCGTATTTGGATGCCCCGAGTGTATCAACGATCCCTTCTCGATTCTCCGCGTGACAAAACATCCCCGCCCCTTGCCATCGGTGGTGTGGTCGGCGCGAAACGGTTCGACGGGACCCTCCGTCTCGTTAGGTATCAGAAATGGGAACAGCGTCGACCTAGCGAACTCATTTTTGAGTTTGTTCCACATCTCTGGGGTGAAGAGCGGTTTGTTTTGGCTCGTCACCTGCTCGTAGCAATCGAAATCGTCGTACATGCCTCCTATCCCGCGTTCCTTCATTCGATCAAAGTCGTAACTGTGATCGATCGTTTCGAGATCGATCGCAGGATACGCCAGCGACGTCCATGTAGCACCTCTGATTGCACCGACGATGGCGTCCAATGCATTATTTCGTCTTCTTCTCGTCTTGTTGTATTGTTCAGGTATTATTGTTGCGTCAGCTGAGCCATCGTTGGCCCTGGCTCTCAGATCCTTCAGCCTGCGGATGTAATCCAATTCCATCCGCAGGGACTTCTCTATAAATCTCAGCCGAGCCGCGTCCTTGCCGGTATCAGCGTCGGGATGATCGCCGAGCGTCATCGCCTGCCTCGCGAGGAACTCAATTTCATGTTGGAAGTAAAATTGCTCGACGGATCGCTCGGGGGATGCACCGCTGCTTGCATTTGGATCATCGGTAGTTGCAGCAACGCCCGCTGTGGGCGCTAGGGATGCTATGAAAAGCAAATGGGCCAGTGTGCCCCCAATCGATCTTGATGCTGCGCGCATCCTGCACCCCCTCGGTCCACGGAGGAGGAGGAGGCGGTTTGTCGGTGCACCTCTCTTGCTCGCGGTGCACCGACGCATTTCGGGGGCTCCTCGGCGACTTTCGTCGGCAAGATCACGGGAAATGCCCGTTGCCCGCCCGTAGACTAACTTCTCTGACGTTCAAGAGAGAGGGCGTCCCCTCTTCGCCCCCTTTCAACCTGCACCGGCAAGGGCGCGCGGCGCTGGGCGGAGCCAGTCCGCTGCTGGATGCATAGGAACGGCCGCCACGGTAGTGGCCGCCTACGCCCACAAAAGTCGGCCCTCGCAGGCCAAGAAGAAACGCTGTGATGGCAATCTCGAAATGTATTTGTGGACAAAATCTCCCAAAGTGAGAGGTGCACCCCGCGCCCAACCTTCGCCTTCGGGCCGGGCTCTGGGAGGCTACATAGGTCGAGGGCCCCGGCTGATATTGGCACCCGTTGTCACGTGGGGGGTGCGGCGGGAGGCTGCGAGCCTGAGTGCGATGCACCAACACTTGCAAGACCCCCGCGCCTTCACGCCCCGTGAGGGGAGGTGCACTGCATTGCGTTTTACGCGTTACGCTCCGGGCCTGACTCGACCCGTTGCTGACACGACGGCGGTAGTCGAGTCTATGCAATGCAGAAGAATTTTGCAGGGGGAAATTGCAATCCTGATCGATGAGGCAAAAATGGAACGTCAGGGGCAGAGTGGTTTGCTTCAGATTCACTACTTGCAGCCCTAGGCGGTGAGCTTTAGAGGCCCGGGGGAATGTGAAATTGGGATGTTATTCGATTAGGGCGTAACAGCAACTTCGATGCAACACCTGCCAGACAGGTAGAATCAGATGAAATGTGTTGGATGCCACCGAACCACCAGGACGCCATACAGATTGAAGAAAAGCGACTCCGCATCAATGCGCTGTCCAAACAGGAGCCGCGAACCTACGTGCCTATCTATCCGTGGTGCCCAGTGCCACTGCCAACCAATCAAATGTTCGCCACGGCGAACGTGCCTCCCTGCCCGTTGCGATCGTGCATGCCGGTCAGGACCCGCGCGATGGAGATTTCTTCCCGCGCCTCCTCGGCCGCCGCGTCATAGTTCTGATCGCTCGGGGCGTCCCCCGGCTCTTCGTGCGACGCGGCATCGTGCGACATATCGTTGGAGGCTGGAGGAGAAGCGGCCGGACTGGGGCAAAGATCGACGACGTTGGAGGGATTCTTGGGTGGGAGGGACGGCGCCTCGACCTTCTGCCGCTTGGTCGCCGGAGAGACGAGCGGAACCTGCTCAGCTTCCAGGAGGCTGGCAATATCCACGGGCCGCTTCTTGGGCAGGTCGGGGCTGACGCTTCCCGACAGCGGCTGCTTCATGAAGATGTCCGGATTCACCTTCTTCATCGGAGGCAGGCCCAGGTTCTGCGCTGCAATGCGGTGGTGATGGTGCCGCGGTCTGTGCTTCTGCTTCTGGGGTGGTGTAGACGTGAACACCACCGGCGCCTCCTGCGGCTTTTGAGCACGGGTCTGGCGTTGCACATGTTCAACAAAAGCGGGTCAGAAAGAAGTCGTTGAAGGAAATGCCATCCTTTGGGCAACTCACTTGGTGTTCGTGGCGAGGTACGGTCGCAAGGAGAGCATTAGCACGATCGAGCCACGCCTGGGCGGACTCGTTGTACTGCTGCTTCGCTAGCTCAACGGCGCGCACGAAGGCTTCTCGGTTCATGGTCAGAACCTTCTCCGTGACCTTCTCCTGATTGTCGACTGCTTCCAGCTTCTTCACGCGGTCGTCCGCCTGCACCTTTTCAATCAGCTTTGCCTTCCGGCGGTTGATGGCCTCCTCGAGTTGTTCGAGCGAGGGCGCAAAGGGGTGATGCGGGAGGATATCGAGGTCTCCCCGCTCGAAGGCCAACGCGAACGCTCGGATGTACCCCTTTGAGTGCTGGTTGTACTGGGCGAGCTCAAGTTTTGCTTTGGACGTCAGCCGGGCGATCTCGCGATCCTGGCGGCCGAGCTCATCCGATATGTTGTTCTGGCGGGTCTTTGCCTTTGCGAGCTCGGCCAGGTTTGCGGCGGCTCTGCTCTGAAGAGCGAGGATTGCTGCCCTGTCTTCGATCACGCGTCGCAATACTGAAAGTGTGTCAGGACACATGGCATTATGTGAGCTGTCTCGTGTCATTTGGTGCAGGCGTGGTATCTTTCGGCACTTACCGATGTCTGCATCGATCGTTGAGGAGACTTTGATCTGGTGGTGTGGTACCGGGACACGTTGCCCATGGTTGTGGTGGGCCGCCCCAGGGTTGTTGCCCAGTTGAAACTGTCGCCCTGATACGAATCTAGAGTTCTGCTTGTCCAACGTAAGCAGATCGACATGGTTTCTTGGAAACATACTGTTGTCCATCGAATGACTAACGCTAGGTCTTTCCAATGCGGCTGTGTTACTCTCTATTAGCGCCGTTTGTTTGCAATGCGGTGGTAACTTTGCTGAGTACGGCTGAAAGGGTTGCAGCAATTGTTCGTCGTCGAGATTTTATTAGCACAAGGAGTGAACGTTCCTCTCAGTTCCTTTGCGCAACTTTGTGTGATTGACGCTGCTGAGTTCTTCTTCAGTGGGATTGATGGTGAGCCGTGCAACAAGCGAAGCGTGCATGCCGGAGAGGTGTCAGCTATTGTGTTCTTGGTCCAGAAACACATTCCTTCACAAGTCATGGATGGATGAGAACCCCAACGTCAAGAAGCAAGAAGAAGCAGGCGAAGTGGAAGCAAGTCGCCAGCCTTATTTCTCGCATGACACATGCGAACCCTACGCCACTTTTATGCCCGACGAACCCGAAGCCTTGAGGTTTGTAGGTACTGTATTTCCTCTCGCGCTTGTCGGAGCTCAGAGGCGGATTGGAAATGTACTACAAGCAAATAACAAGTTTACAATCCAATGTCCTCGCTGCCAAGCGACCTTCGCTCATGAGATGACCTCCGCTAGAGCCAGCGTCGCTATCAACGCCACCCCGCGATACGCGCCCAAACTTGGACCCCAAATCTTTCCGAGAGAATCCATTGCCATCGTCGGTCGTCTCTTCGTGCTGCCTATCGTCGTCGCTCGCCAGCCATTCCGCCGTCCCATCCGCCCCCTCACTCTCATTGTCGTACCTCGCATTCTTCGTCGCGGATTCCTCCTTCCAAGCGCGTCGCTCGCTGCGAAAGCCTTCCTCGAGTTCGCGCTGCCCCCGGAGGTCGTGCGGCATAGTGATCAAGCTGGGCTCGTCCTTGCCTAGTGAATCGACGACGATGGCTCCCGGCTTGGTCCTGAGCGAGTTTCGAAGCTTCTCGGCGGCGCCTTCCCTCCTCTTGGTATCCGTTGCTTTGTCAGATTCCGACCTGTTTGACTTCTTCCTTCTCTTCTTGTTCTTCTTTCTCTTCTTTCTCTGCACGGCCATTGGCCCGTCGTCTCCTGAAAACTTGGTAGACGCATGTAGCTCAGACTTTGCCTCGGCGTGCACGTCCTCGGTAAGCTCGTCCAGCGAGCATAGAAACATGTTAGCCTTTGAGGAGCCCTTGCCTTGCAGAGGCTGCGTCTCAATGGTGCTGTCGTCGACGGCACTCAGGTCAATGTCGCTTTTGCCGTAATAGACATCAGCTGCGTACAGGGACGCGCACCTCGTGACCTTCGACCCATCCGGATCGGTCAACTTGCTGCTGTACGGGATCAAGGCCAGCTCCTCTGGTGGGTCGCGAGCCTTTGCACCGGGGCTCTTCTCGCCACCAACGTGCCTTTTAGACGGCCTGGAGATGACTGCCCGACTCTCGACATCGTCGCGCCGCCGCTCCCGGAACTCGCGCTCCTCCTCTTCGGAATCAGTAGGGGACTTCCTCCGAATAGGCCTCTGACCCGTCAGACCTTCCTCCTGCGCCGGCTTCGGGGCTACCTCGATCCTCCTCGGCGGTCGGCGAGAGCGGCTTGGCCTCCTCGTTTCGGAAACGGAGCCTCTATCGCCCGAGCTTCTCCGTCGGGTCTTCTCCCTCCAGTTCTTCTCCCGCCAGCGCTCCTTGTTGGGATCGGCGCCCATCCACACCTGGAGCATTTGCTCCTGTGCCTTCTTGCTACGCTTTTCGCTTCGCCTCCGGCGCCAGTAGCCGCAGATGCAGCATAGGCACAGCAGTAGAATAGATAGAACGAGGACGAACCATCCCCACCATGGCATGGTAAAGGTGGTGTCCTCGATCACCAAGTCGACGCCGCTGTTCACCTTCACTGCCACTCCAGCCGGGCTTGGATCCGTCACCTGCGTCGGCGGCTCTGTCGGCCTCGGCCTCGGCGTCGGACCCGTACGCACATCCTCAAAGTCAAACACATCCGCGCCCATCTCCACATTGTCGAACGGGTTGACGCTGATCACCTCGTCGCCACCACCACTCGCATCGCCCACCACATCGCCACCGACGCCGCTGATGGCCACGCTGCCCCCATTCTTCTTCAGATAGGCGACCAAATCGGCGAACTCGGCACGGACCAGCTCCATTATCACGGAGAGAGCGAAGTCTATCTCGTCGTCGGGGCCACGGACTGTCACCCGCAGGGCCACGTCGACTTGCGCCAACCTCCTCAAACGAAGACTGCGTGAAGCAGAGCCGCGCAGCCGTCGATCGAGGTACTTGCTCCCGCTTGCGTTCGTCTCCTCGTCGTCCGGCCTTGGTCCCTTGACCTCCACCACCTCACCACCGTTCTCCGGCCTGGGCCCCTTCCCCACCTCCAGACGGCCCGCGTACTCCACCCTTACCAACTCCAGATCGGTCCCCTCCAGCTCCTCCTCCAGCATGTCGTGCACCCACCGCAGGATGCTGCTCTGCACCTCCTTCGTCACGCGGTAGCCCTCGGGCACGTTGCGCAGCGTCAATTTCACGGGCAGCGTCGTCTCCACCAACCGATGGGTGGGGTGGGACGTCGGCCGCCCCCCAAAGTCGATGACGGCGTTGCATTCGTACGATGTGAGGTGGAAGCAGCCCTGGTACGCTGCCAGGTAGCACATGTTGGCGGGGCACCGGTCGCCGCTGGGGGTCGGTGCCTCGCGCTCGGCCTCGCCGTTCGACCACTTGCCATCGTTGCCATTGGGGCTGCCGTTCCAGACGTTCCCATTGCCATTCTCGTTGTTGATCCCATGCCGGCACTCCTGGGACGTGGCGTGGAAGCACCCGCCCGCGGCCCCGTCGACCCAGCAGTGGCCCGGCGGGCACTGCTGCAACCTTCGCGCGTCCGCCGCAAAGGCGAGGAGGAGGAGGAGCGTCGTTGCCGCCGCCCTCATCGTCGTTGTGCCGTGTGCTTGCATGGCAAGCTTTCGTAGCGGCGCAATCGAACGAGCCGTTTCTTCTGTGAGTGTGTGACAAAGGCTCCGACTCTTCACAACAGCCCCTGTGAAGAACGCAACAAAGTGACCACATGCGGTACGATACACTCGAACTAACTGTCACGAACGGCACACCTGTGCAGGATGTCCTTCAAGTTCGCGGCTCATCTGAGGAGGCGACGAGCAAAGGGCTGATGGCGACAGGATGGCGACAAAGACGGCGAAGAAGGACAGGGTCGCTACAGTCCACTTTTGTCAGCGCGGGCAGCTTCGTCACAATCTCGAGGCTTCGGCGTCCACCGTAGCCACCCTCACAAGCCTCGCCGAAGGCCAAAGGCATCAACCAGCCAATCGCTCGGAAACGATGTTCGCCGGCGCCCTCCTCGTCGCCCTCCTCCCCGCCCTCGCCGGGGCCCGCCCGCATCGCGGCCTCCGGCGGGGCCACTGTCCCGATTCCTTCCCGCTGGCCCCTGCGACCCACGCGGCAGCCCAAGCTGGCAATGGCAACCGCGGCCGCCGCGGCCGCCGGATGGTCGCCATCCCGCCCGCCCCGTCCGCCGAGGACGGGGCGTGGTACGAGACCGGCGCGTACTACGCCCCGCTGTGCCCCGACGGCCGCCGTTTGGACATGGGCGCGATCAAGCAGTGTCTGGGCGGGAGCTGCTACGACGAGAGCGTCGGGGTGAGTTTGCAATGCGGCGTTTCTTTGTGTGACACATCATGTGTCCACTGGTTGGGTTGCCGCTTTTATTGCAATTGGGATGTTGCTAGGCGAGATTGAACGACACACGGTGTGCATGTGCACTGTCTGATCTCAGGCGTTGCAACGAGTCGGCGCATGACTTCGACACAAGATGTGCCCTTGACTTGGACTGCGGTCTTAGTGCTATGAATCATGATACCGTACTTACTCACCACAATGCATACTGACATTGTTCTTGCCATCATTCATACAGCAATGCACCTTCGTCTGCACGTGGAACCGTCCCACGCCCCGGCCCACCGGCGTTCCCACCCAACGCCCGACGTTCCCCATCGAAGAAACGGAGCATCCGCTGCTGCTGAGCCTCCGTGGCCTTCCCGACCAGTATCGTTTCCGCCCGGACGTCCGGGCCGCCGTCCTGCGGTACATGCATGAGAAGATTAAGTACGATTTGGAAGACATGGACATCGGGCTGAGTCTCGTGGAGGTCTTCTCGCCCGGGCGGCTGCCCGGAAGGCCGCACGGATTCCCGCTCACGATCAAGGTGCGGGGTCCCAGCGACATTTCCGACTTTGCGCTAAGCTACATCTTGCAACTGATGCAGGACGCCAACGTCGAGATCGCGTCGAACTTGCGCAAGCTCGATTACGAGGCGTTCCGGGACCTGTCGCTGAGCGTCACGACGTTCGACGTCAACGAGATCGATGCTACCTGGGATGTGGCCACCGGCGAGCCGACGCCGAGGCCTACCCCTAGTCCAGTTGCGCAAGAGACCGTGGTTGTAAAGGGTGGTGGCGGTGATACCGTGGTCTTGGACGATACTTCCGGCACAGAGTGGTGGGTGTGGCTGATCGTAGCTTCCATTCTCCTCTTCTGCTGCGTGTGTTGCTGCTGCATGTATTGCTGGCGCCATCGCAACAACGACGCGTACGGAGGCAAGGACGCCAAGTCCCAGCCGCAAGTCACCATGCTCTTCGGCCAGAACCCCCTACCGAGGCGCCGCCGGGCCTCCCTGGAAAGCGAGGCGAACGAGGCCAAGAAGTTGCAGGAGGAGCGCCGTCGACGGAAGTCGAGGAGAGCCGATCTTGGCTCACTCCGAAACTCGGTCAATAGTCGCCGTCCAAGCAAGCGGAGGTCCAAGCGCCATCACGAAAGCGATCGCGCGCGCTCCTCACACAGGGCCCACCGGACGCAGTCCGCTGGAACGTTCGCTCCGCCTCCAGTCGAGATGATCCGGGAAGAAGACTCAAGCCACGATGACGTGTCGACGCTCGGTTCGGTCCTGCCCAGGGCGCTTCCTAGGATCGCGAACTCGAACCTTACCAAGGTTGCTGACGAAGAGAGCGCATCTGGCGCCAACTACCTCCCCACTGGGTACGATCCTCCCGAGGAAAAGGCCAACGCAGCAGCTTTGATCCTTTACGAACCAAATCCTGACGCCGCCGAGCCCGAGGGAGACAAGATCGACCGGAAGAAGTCCATGTTTATAAGCGCTAGGCTGATGTCCAGCGTCCGCCACGAGGAATCCGAGCGCAGGCAGCGGGAGGCCGAGCGCTCTCAGCGATCGGCGAGGTCGCGGATGCCACACAGTGACAGCATCGATCGGCTCAGGAACTCGTTCCGAAGGTGGAATCGAGGCGATACGGACTCGCCCTCCGACTTGGAGGACGAAATCTACAATCCCAGCAGCTTGCACAGTAGCGATATCCACCCCGCTATACGCCAAGCGGATATTGAGCGGCTCGACCAGTCTGAACCCGAGGGCCTCACGTGCGACGAGCTCGAGGCGGCGGAGGAGGAGGAGGCGAGAAGATCCAAGAGAACGAAGAAGAAGTCAGGTAAATCGAAGAAGAAGAAGCGGCGCCACAGGGAGAGGAAGGCCGATGTTGAGTCAGGCCCGGTCGACATTAACTCGCTCGGCTCGGACGAGAATCCTCGGAGCATAGCGACCAAGGAGCCTGAAAGTCCCATGCCTCATTCGAACCGTGGTGGATTGTTCGCGAGCCTGCGGCGAATGTCCTCGGACTTGGCCGGTGGTGTGAGCAGCGAGGAGGAGATCTTGGACTAGAAGTTAGACGTAAGTTGGAGTCAGCATGAGATTTGCGTGTACAACTGTAATGAATAGTTCAGTTTGTCGTCACTTGCTCTCCTTCAGCTTCGCCACCGCCTTCCTTGCCCGTCTTTCCGCCTTCTCCCCCCGCCGCCGATCTCGCCGCTTGCGATCCCGATGCTTCGCCACCAACTCATCAAATCCAATGTCCATTAGCTTCATCTTCGTCAATCGGCTCGCCTTGGCCACCGGCCCCAACAGCCGCACGGCCATGTCGTCCGTCACCTCCTCGCACTTCTCCAACGGCCGGCCGCTGATCCGCTCGGCCTCGTGGACGAGGACGGTGTCCTGTTCGCCGACGAGGCTGATCGCGCGGCCTCTCCGGCCGGCGCGCGCTGTTCGTCCCACGCGGTGGACGTAGTCGACCGCCCTTCGCGGGAGCTCGGAGTTGATGACCAGGTCCACCGCGGGCACGTCGAGCCCGCGGCTGGCCACGTCGGTGGCCACCAGCACACGCACCCGCTGGGATTGGAACATGCCCAGACTGGCCAGGCGACGGTTTTGGGAGAGGAGGGAGTGCAGCGCCACGTTCTTGATGCCCAGCTCGGTGAGGATGCCGGAAACGTGGGCGCAGCGCTCGCAGGTGGGGACGAAGATGATTGCCGATTGGGCCAGCGGGTACTTTGTTCGACTACCGCCGCCCTCCTCGGCTTCGTCGTCGTCCCTCCCCAGCAGTTCGGCCACGTCCACATTCCTGCTGTCGGTATGATTCCACCCCGACCCGCCGCGCGAGGCATCCTCGCCCTTCTTGACCTTTCCGCGTCCCCCGTGGGTCATCAACGTGCGTATCGCGCAGAGCAGGTACGCCTCGCGGACGCGGGAGGGCATGAAGATGTACTCCTGCCGCAGTCCGGCGGGGATGTTGGGGGTGGACGATTCGTCTTCCGACTCGCTGTCGTCGCTTCCGGATCCTTCGTTGCTTTCGCCCTTCTCCTGATCGGCAGATTTGCCACTGTCATCCTCAGTCTCGCTCTTGCGCTTCTTCTTCGCCGACTTCTCCGCCTCGCCGTCGTCCCACGTCCCGTCCTCCCTTACCACCACCTTCGTCAGCGGCAGTCGTCCTG